>APFE030672964.1:80190-134266 GCA_000404065.3 Pinus taeda | reverse complement strand
CATGAGATACAATATGACCCAGATATTCCACTTCTTGTACTCCAAAGAAACATTTGGATCTTTTTACATATAAATGTTTCTCCTCCAATAGTTGTAGCACCTTGTCAACATGTTCAACATGATCCTTCCAAGACTTGTTGTAGATTAGTATATCATCGAAAAATACTAACACAAATTTTCTAAGGAATAGTTTGAAAATGGAATTCATCAAACCTTGAAATGTTGAAGGTACATTGGTAAGGCAAAAAGGCATGACCAAAAATTCATAATGACCCTCATGAGTTCTAAATGTTGTTTTCGGAATGTCTTCAGTCTTCATTCTGACTTGATGATATCCTAAATGAAGATCTAACTTGGTGAAGTAAATTGATCCATGCAATTCATCCAGTAATTCATCAATGACAGGAATGGGAAACTTATCTTTAATAGTGAGCTTGTTGAGCTCCCTATAATCCAGACACATGCGCCATGATCCATCCTTCTTGTGCACCAATACTACTGGAGCAGAGAAAGAACTTTGACTAGGTTGAATTATACCAGCCTCTAGCATTTCTGCAAACCATACGTTCAATTTCACTCTTTTGGGCATAGGGATATCTGTACGGCTTGATGTTTGGAGGAACAATTCCTGGAATCAAATGAATAGCATGATCATGATAAAGAATAGGTGGGAGACCTTTGGGAGTCTCAAATACCTTGGAATGATTGTCCAAGACTTTTTGGAGATATGGAGAAATAGATTATTTCGATGTGGAAACATCTAGTGGACATAATTGTGCAATTACACCTCTTTGTTCCTTTTTTAGAAGCTTTGTCATATCGTTAGAGCTAATTATCTTTCTCGGTTTCCCTGCAATACCCCTTAATTCAACTTCCTTTCCTTCCACAGAAAATTTCATGAGAAGTTCTTGAAAATTAAAAGCTATTGTACCCAAGGATTGTAGCCATTGGACTCCTAGTACAACATCAACACCTCCCATTGGAATGGAAAGCATTGGGCTTGTCAATACATATTCTCCCTTGGATAGCTTGATATGATGGCACTTCCCAGAGCAATTTATTGTTCCTCCATTTGCAACCATCACTTGACACTCTGGTGCTGGATATAAGAAGCAATTCAATTCTTTTGCTCCCTTACAATGAATAAAATTGTGGGTACTTCCTGAAGCAATCAACACTATTGCCTTTTTCTTCTTGATTTGTCCTTCTATCTTGATGGTTTGAGGAGTGGTAATTCCCGCCAATGCATTACAAGATATGGTTGGATTCATTTCTTCTTTATCTAGGCTTTGTTCTTGGAGTATATCCTCTTCTTTTGACTTTTCTTGCTCCTTTTCTTCTTCCTCTTCACAATCTATGTAGAATAATTCTTCTCAGCACACTTATGACCTTTAGTGTATTTGCTATCACAACTGTAACAAAGCCCTTTTGCTCTTTTTTCTTCCAATTGTTGTGGTGTCAACCTTATAGTTGTGGAAGACTAGCGGCAACACCACTTCCGTCTTTATAGATGTGAGTGGTATGCTTCCTGGTTGCCATAATTTTGCTTTCCATTTTTCTTGCTAACCTGAATGCCTTCTCTAATGAATCAGGTTCCCAAAGGCGAACATCATGTTGGATATTATCCTTTAAAGACCCTATGAACACATCAATCCTATGCTCCTCTGGAATATTTTTTACCCTTATGTTCAATTTTTGGAACTCCTCAATGTGCTCCATTATTGAACCCTTTTGTTTGAGACTTATCAATTGGCTAAAAAAAGTGTTGCTTTTTGTATCCTCATAATGTGCTATCAATTCTTCCATAAAAAATGCCCAAGTGATAATTTGTTTACGAGAGAAAAGCCGTTGATACCATGCAAACTGGTTTGGTTCCAAATATAATGTTGCAATACGTACCTTTTGTGTGTTTTGCACATTATTAAGATCGAAAAATTGCTCCATCTGTAATATCCATGTTGCGGGATCCTTGTCATCAAAATTCTTCATATCAATTTTTGGAATATGGTGGGTCTTCGATCCAACATTAGAGTTAATGAAATCATGATTAACATTTCTTTTGTTCACATCATGAGTTTCCTTTACTACCCTTTTACCATTTGTAAGTATTTCTTGTAGAAAATTTGTCAAATCTGTCTTCAAATCTGCCATGTCTCTCTTCAAATCTGTCTTCAAATCTATCTTCAAATCATCCATCTTAGCTTCCACGCCCTTTATCTTAGATTCCATGCCATTTACCTTAGCTTCTGTTAGCTTTTGTGAGAGTGACATTTGTTGCACTTGGTCTTGTAATTTTGATATATCCTGTAGCATTTCTTCCTCTTCCTCATGAGTCATGCTAGAGCTTTCAGGTTGCTTACTAGGTGTTTGCATTTTCATTCCTCGGGGCATCAGTTACCGATAATAATTCTCTACTATGCCATTTGAATTCCTTCAAAATAATTTTTCAAACCAAGCTTAAGCAAAAATTTAAAAAAATCTACACACCTTTTTTCCCTTTGTAGGAGCTCGATATCGCCTCTGATGTATCTCTGTAATTTCGGACCATCCAATTCTGAAATTGTGACCTGCAGTAGCCCTCTGTGTCGTCTTTCCAATGCCACTAGTCTAATCCAAATTGGATTCTCCAAGGAAGAGTTATGCCAAATCTCCCACAGTGACCTGATTATAGACTAGTTCTATAGAGTGAACTTGTACGACATGCCACGTCTCCTTGTTTCGACCTTTGGCTTTGAAAAACATCTACAAGAAACTACAGTCCGTCCTATTTCTGTAACTTCTTATGAAACTTCAATCTGATGCTCAAAGAGAAAGTTATGACGATTTTCCCCAGGTCACCTATTTGGAATGTAATTCAGGAGTCTGCAAAAAGACCAACTTCCTCATATCATATCTTCGCAAATATAGTGCGAAAAGCTCTGAAATTCGGACCTAATGTTCAGTGCAATTTTGTCTCAAATGTTTTTTTTTTTTTTGAAACATCATAGAAACAAAGTTATAGCGAAAATGCCACGATGACCTATTTGGAGAAGCGAAACCCTAGAATCCAAAGCTCTGATACCAAATGTATGAAACCAGCTCACAAAAAGATAGAAAAGATAGATCAACGCCTTAGAATTCAACGTCTTCGAGGGGGCAACCTCCTTTACATTACACAAATGAATGATTAGTCCATGATTCAAATGACAAAACCTCCTTTCTATATATAGGAGTCTAAGGGGTCACAATATAACCCAGCCGACCTAACAATAATAATATAAAGTCACAAAAATAACAATAGAGGGATTCTTTGGGGCACAGTAATAACAATATGGGGACAATAGGGGAACAACAATATTAATAAGGGATATAACTACACTAGTAATGGGGTAATCACTAGTATTATAGGGACCTGACAACTTAAAATTTCAAATTCTCTTCTCCGTATACTGTTCACAGCTCCGATAAACTCAGCTCTGATACCATGTAGAATTTTCTGCAAATTCTCTACAAATCTACCTCTAAGATCTATGTAGAAAATATGACTATAGATTAACTCGATAATGCAATATCCAAAGCAAAATATTATAATCTACTTCTACTATCAAACTTGCGGAAGCTTAAAAGATTTGAGCAAGATCAAGCTAAACACATATAACTAGAATAAGAATCAATGCACATGAAACACATAAGAATACTTAGGGGAAAAACTCAGCTAAAAACCCCACTATTTGTATTATCATACAAGGTGGAAATACATCAGAATTATACAAAGCCTTAGCTCTCACAACTAACCAGCGCTCAGTACAATCCTCCTGGATGCTCATAGGCAATCAAAGCTTCTCACAAGCCTTCTCCTCTACCCTCCAAGCCTCCTATTTCCTTGCGATGTTTCTCCTTGTTGATCCTCTTGTTACCAAGTGTAACGCTAATCTCACACGATGTAAAATTGTGCAATCCTTAAGGAACCTTGTTCCTTCGGAATGGATGAGTTTCCTTTATAGGAAAACTCATGCAACTGATATTAACTTGTCCTTGACATTTAGTTCAACTGGGTCTTTCTCAGAACAGACATGCATGAGTTAATGATGAGAGAATCTTCAGTTATCTAGAGTACACTAGTTGGATGCATGCATGCATTAATTGACTAAACTCACAATTAGTTCCTCAAACAGTTTGGAACTAATTTAACTGGACTTAACTTAGTAAACTGAGCTAACTAATTACAACTCAAATATAACTCAATCTCGTCTCCTTAATTAAGGGATAATCTCCTTAATTTAAGGGATAATTGTTGCATGAATGTAGAAAGACTTCTAACTTGAATTTCTCCAACTAATTAATCCATAATGAATGAATTAATTATTTCCAACTAGCTGGTGGGACTAAATTTGAATTTAATTCACAATTTTAATTCAAGGACAAATTAAAATTGGAATATTCTGGAGTTTTATTTTTATCATTTCTTGTTGATATTTTTAACAGTATTGGATGAAGGGTTTCTGAGAGAGAAGCATGATGAATAACGACTAGATTACCTATTTCTTTAGACTATCACTATCCATTTTCCGCTCACAACCTTCATCCAAAGAGGCAAGACTTGAATGTAGAGGGAGGTGATTTCTCTAGCTAGGTCATTGTTGGGGGTTGATAAACCACGTGTGCTAGTTGTAGCTAAAAACCACCATGCTAGCCTCCAATTGATAAAACACATGCATAATGAGACATTAGTGCATGCCGGGATTGATAAACCATGTGTGCTAGTTGTGGCTGAAAAACCATCGTGCTAGTCCTTGGTTGATAAACCAGTTCCAAATATTTTTGCTCCCTCTGATCATTTAGTGATTTTTTTTTTTGGAAGATTTGTGATCCAAGTGGATATTGGTGGCGACCCACCTATTCCAATTGGACCCCCATTGTTGTTTCTTTTCATTTTCCTTAATTGTAGCCCAACTTACTATTTTTGGTAGTTTTTCAAGTCCTAAACTTCCAGAGCCATTTTGAGGGACTAAAAGACGTTTTTAGGGAAAACGGAAAGACCGAAAAAGTCCCCAACTAATTTAACATTTTGTTTTTGGCCTCCTCTTTGAGATCTTCGAAACGAGTTATTATGATAGCTAAACGAAGATCGTATGCCAAAGTTACGACCCCGGGAAGTTGATGTACCAATTTACCCAAACGGGGCCCACAATTTTGGCACTTCATCTCCTAGGGTTAGGTTTTTGGGTGTTTAGGGTTTTCCGTTGTTTCTCAATAAAAATTGGCCTTTGAATCTCATTGTAACAAAATTCATATGCATGTAGCCGCCACATCTCTTCTTAAAGATAAGCTACCATCGCCTGAGCTAGTTTATTTTTATTTCTATATGTAAGCATATTTCAGTTCTTTGATATTAATGAAATGAAGTTTTATTTCTACTGCATCTCTGTGTATATGGGTATTTCTGTATTTTTGTTTAGGTTGCTGCATAAGTCTGGATCAGTGGTATCAGAGTAGTTTGCTCTTTATCTGCGTTTCTTTGAATGTCCCCAACGAGGTTAGGGTATAGGGAGTTAGGGCTTGATCTGGTTGAACCTTTGCAAGACCAGGCTCACAAAACCTGACAAGCTCCCATGGCAGAAGAAAAGAAAGACGATGGGGGCAAGAGATCCTTTCAAAATACTTTGAGGAAGCCCTTGAGCGATAGAGGAACAAGATGATGGATAACGATGCCTAGATCCTTCGACGACTACCCACATGCGACACATCGTCATCCAACAATGACTCTAGAGGCACCACTCTTTTTAAGGTACAAGTTAACTTTGATATTCCCATATTTGAGGGCCAGATAGATGTAGACGTCGTAGATAAATGGTTAAATATGTTGGAAGCATATTTTTCAATTCATGACTTTTCCAATCAGGAAAATATTACTTTTTCACTTCTCAAAGCCGCCCTACACATCAAGGACTGGTGGGAAACCTACTGTGAACAAAAGGACGAGAGGGAATCCTCACTATTTTCAGCCGCACCCACTTTGAATTCTTTCTGAGATGCCATCAAGGAAAAATATTACCCTATCAGGAGCTATGAAGATAAATACATAAAGTGGACCACACTATGGCAAGGAAGGGACCAAGATGTGCTAGAGTTTACAATTTTTCCATACCCTTCGCACGAAGCTGGGTATCAAGGATTTTGAGCGACATTTAGTACTCAAGTACTGTGACTATCTAAACAAGTGCATCCAAGATGAGATGGAGTTCTTAGACATCTCCTCGCTCGACATGACGTACCGATATGCAGTCAAGATTGAGCACAATTTTAAACAGAAGAATCGAGATTTTGGATTTGCAAATCCAAAGAAACAAAAAGGCACCCCCAAACCACAAAGAAAATGACAAAGCGAAGGCTAGGCGACCCAGGATAACCCACTCAAGCTACAAGCAAAGAACAACACCACAAAGACAAAGAAGGACATGAGAAAATGGTGTGAGTTCCATAAGAGCTCCACTCACAACAAAAAGTGAGTGCCATACCAAGCAGTCATTGGTGTTCGAGTTGAAGGCTTCTGAATCAGACACATGTTCTGACTTTGAGTCAGAAATCGACAAGGGGAATAATAAAGGGAAGCAAATCATTGACGTAGAGCCCAGTGCCACCATGGCCACCACTAAGATCCTGAAGAATGAGATTGAAGATCCAAAGGAGGGAGACATCTCTTCCACTCACAAATGTGGGTAAAGGTTTCTTCGTTGCAGTTAATTGTCGACAACGGGAGCCGAAAGAACATCATTTCAGCAGAGGTTGTGAAGCAGTTGGGCCTACCGACTACAACACATCCACAGTCGTACACCATCAGGTGGCTTCACCAAGGACGAGATCTTCGCATCAGCTAGAAGTGTCGCCTTCCCTACTTCATCAAGCCCTTCACAAATGAGGTACTATGTGATGATACTCCTCTTGAAGTTTGTGATGTATTATTAGGATCGCCATACTTGTGGAAGTGGCATGTTGTATATGAGTATAAATCTTGCTTTGTGCTTATTACTTTGGGTGATAAGTTGTATGGGATACCTGAGGTAGCCCCACCTACCGCCATCTCTTTGATCACTGCAAAGAAATGCAGTAAGATCATTTCTCAGACCATGAAATTTGTTTTCCTTATGGTTTGCCCTCAGGGTAGGAAGAAGGTTGTGGCCATGAATTCTAGACAAGGCTCCTCTGCACAGCAACAATAGATGGACAAGGTCATGGAGGAGTACATGGAAATTTTCGCCTCACCTACAGGGGTACCTCTACACTGTCAAGTCAAGCACTCCATCGATCTGACCCTAGGTGCACCGCTACCAAATGGATCAATCTATCAACACTCTATTATGGAGAACAATGAGATCAAGAGGCAAATTTAGGAGTTGTTGTAGAAAGTGCACATCAGGCCAAGCTCATCACCCTGTGGGAGTCTAATTGTATTGGTACAAAAGAAGGACGAGAGTTGGAGACTTTGTATTGACTAACGGGCACTGAATAAGATCACTGTCAGGAATAGGTACCCAATCTCACAGATTGATGACCTTCTAGACTAGCTCAAGGGGGCCAAATATTTTAGCAAGATTGACTTGAAGTCCAGTTATCACCATGTGCCTATTGAACCCTCCGATGTGTGGAAGACTACCTTCAAATCCAAGAAGGGCCTTTTCGAATGGTTGGTCATGCCTTTCGGGTTAACAAATCCCCCCATAACTTTCATGAGATTAATGGACGACATCTTGTGACCCATGACCAATGCATTCATGGTGGTTTATTTAAATTACATCTTGATCTTCTGGCAGAGTTGGGAAGAGCACCTCCACTATATTCGACAAGTCCTTCAAACCCTGCGACAACACAAGTTGTGTGTCAATTTAGAGAAATGCATTTTTGGCATGACTCAGGTTCAATATATGGAGTACATCATTGATGAGTAGGCTGTGAATGTGGACCCAACCAAGATACATGTCATTTGGGATTGGCCAGCCCCAATTACTCTAATAGAGCCCCGCAGTTTTTTTGGTCTTGCCAATTTCTATCAGGTTCATGTTGGGGTTCTCTCATATCACTTGGCCTTTAAGTCAAGTCACGAAGGGCCGAGCGAAAGAAAAGTTCTTTTGGTTTGTATCCCAACAAAAGGCATTTTCTGAGTTGAAGCATCACCTTTGCTCTACACTAGTGCTCACATTACTAGACCTACAACAATTATTTGAGATCGAGAAAGATGCCTCAGACTATGCTATTGGTGCAACTCTTACTCAATGGAGGCATCCAGTGGCATATCAGAGTGAGACACTTTCAGACACAGTCCGAAAGTATCCCACCTATGACAAAGAGATGTATTCCATTGTGTAGGCCTGCCAACAAAGGAAGCATTACATTCTAGGGAAGGATACGATCATCCACACAGACCACCAACCCCAATAGTTCATACAAACTCAAGGGAAGTTGCAGAACGATCGCCATCAGAAATGGTCCACATATCTGTAACAGTTTCATTTGAACATTAAGTACAAGAAGGGTAGCACCAACAATGTTGCAGTCTGCCTCAGTCAACCACCTTTCATGGTACTAACCACTGTGCTTGACTCTTGTGGGCACGAGGCTACAGGGTGGCCGCATCTTTACAAGAGCGATCTAGAATTCAACAACACATACCAGACAATCTTGGAAGGTAAACAAGTGCTAAATTTTCACCTTTAGGATGCATTTTTATGTCGTCTGGGACACATTTGTGTTCCTTCAAGGGAACGTGCCAAGATGTTTTGGGAGGCGCACTATAGTCGGGTCGCTGGACATTTCAGGGTAGAGAAAACAATGGTAGTGCTACAAAAGTATTTTTATCGGTTGAACCTTCGACATGATGTTGGGAAGTACATTAGATCCTACACTACCTACGCCATTTCCAAATTGACCATCAAGAAGCAAGGCCTATATACTCCTCTGCCTAATCCTACTCGACCTTGGGAATCCATCTCCATGGATTACATGTCAGGCCTTCCTTCTACTATGCATGGAAATGACTGCATTTTCATGGTTGTCGAGAGATTCTCTAAGATTTCCATTATGGTGGTCTGCAAGAAGAGTATCATAGGAGAAGCCACTGCTAAGCTCTTTTTTGAACGAGTGTGGGTACATTTTTGGATCCCACAGTCCATTTCTTATATTGGGATAACACGTTCCTAAGTACATATTGGTCAAGTTGTTGGTCGATGTTGGATACCAAGCTCACTAAGTCCATGACTTTCAACCCCCAAATTGATGGCCAAACATAGGTCATCAACATGATGATTGTACACATTCTGTGTATGTACAACTCGAAGCATCCACACACATGGGATGAAATCCTGCCCTATGTCTAGCACAACTACAACGGAGCTCTCCATAGCTCAATTGGCCATAACCCCTTTCATTTGGGGTTGGGATTCCATCCAATATTGATGTGGCCATACCATTTGCAACTACTAAGGCAGATTTGGCTCATGTCCAATCCAAAGTTGATAGGGCTAACAACTTCATTGAGCGCATTCAACACATCCGCCATCAGGTCCATGAAATATTGGACAGATCTAATGCTAAGTACAAGCAACATCATGATCAACATCGGGTGCGACACAAGTTCCAGGTGGGTGACAAATTTTGGTTACATTTGTAGAAGGAGCGCCTCGTTGGGCCCCACCACAAGCTTCACCCACCACAATATGGGCCTTACACCATCACTAAGGTTGTAGGGGGAAATGCTTTCGAGCTCAACATTCCACCATTCCTTGGCCTGCAACTAATGTTCAATGTGGACCACCTTCGACCATACTTTCCACAATTATTGGACACATTAAACATTGAAAAACAACTCAAACCAACAAAGTTAAACCCAGACTGCATGGAACAGGCCACAAATGATCGGATCATGGGCACACAAATCAAGAACACTCGGCAGCAGAAGATCCAACTGTATCGGGTTTTCAAAGCTGGCCAACTCCTGCACCAAGGCAAGTGGCTCACGAGGGACTAAGTTTAGTAGAAGTTTCTCCATCTCATGGAGGCACTCAACGCAATGGGGACCATTGCTTTCGAAGGGGGAGGACTAATCTAGGTGGATATTAGTGGCCACCCGCATTTTCGACTTGGACCCCCGCCATTGTTTCTTTTTAGTTTCCTTAATTGTAGCCCAACTTACTATTTTTAGCAGTTTTTTAGGTCCTAAACTTTCAGATCCATTTTGAGATACTAAAAGAATTTTTAAGGGAAAAAAGAGAGACTAGAATAGTTCCAAATCAATTTACCAATTTTGTTTCGGCCTCTTCTTTAGATATTTGAAATGAGGTATTATGATAGCCAAACGAAGATCATATGCCAAAGTTACAACCCCGGGAAGTTGATGTACCAATTTGCCCAAACGAGGCCCATAGTTTTGGCGCTTCATCTCATAGGGTTAGGTTTTTGGGCTCTTAGGGTTTTCCATTGTTTCTCAACAATAAATAGGCCTTTGAGCCTTATTGTAACACAGTTAAGAGGAATGTATCCACCACATCTCTTCTCAGAGATAAGCAACCTTCGCCCGAGCTAGTTTATTTTTATTTATGTATGTAAGCATATTTCCATCCTTTGATATTAATGAAATGAAGTTTTACTTCTATTGCATCTCTGTGTATATGGGTATTTCTATATTTTGTTGTGTTCCTGCATAAGTCCAGATCAATTTGGGTGCCTGAACTCTGAATGAGGCATAAGGGTGGCAAGTTACATAGAATATTCTTGTCACTGCTTATGGTTGGGAGGTTAATGTCTCTTCTCTCCTCCAGTCACCAACATAGGAATGATTTTTTCAAATAAGTAGTCTAACTCTTATTTGTAAAATTCGATGCAAATATGTATTTTATTCATGCCATTCATATGAAGGTCCAATGATCTAAGTGTTATTCATATCATAAAACACACCTTGTGAATTTACTTTACTTGTCTACAAAACAGGTAGACCCCATAATTTTTGTTGCTACAACATCATGTTAGTTGCATGCTCTTATTTCATCAGAGTGATGGCAGTTTTGATAAGGAAGCTTACATAAAACTAAACTTGTTCACCAATTCGAGTTGACAATACTATATTTTAAAGGCAATAAGCTACACAATAGCTATGATTTTATTAATGGTATTTATGAAAAAAAGAGAGGGAGGAGTGAGCCAACATGTCTGCCATCTTCTTGCTTTGTCATTTGCTTTTCAAAAGCTTATGTTCCTTCTTTCATTATATATATGAGCGCCATAATAAATGGTACTAGGTAGCTAGCGCCTCCATCTGCCTTTCAAATTTTATAATGTAATTGGTACCGACAACCTGTAACTCTTTAAAATAAAGCATCTGGATTCCAATGGTAATGATCCGTAAACTGTCGTGGATATTTCACTAGACAGTCTGTCACAACAGATCTAATAAAATTATATTTAGAATTTGAAATTCTACATTATTACCTTTTAGATTTATGGATATGTAGAATACGATTGATAGTGCATGCATGTGAATTAAGAATTATGCAAAAAATAGAGAACAACGAAATAAAATCTCACACACACATTTGAAACAAGATATGACATGGAAACCCTTTCGGGAGAAAAAACCAGGTGGAAGGTGAGGTAGCTCTACTCTCTTTCTTTGAATGGAAATATGGCTAAGTACAAAGAAGTATGGCATGTTGCCAATGAGCTACTACAATGCACAAATCCTCTCTATATGCTCTATCTCCTATCCCTCTTGACTATATTTTGCTAAACTATGGAACAAATGCACTTTAAAGAATGGGCCCCTTTTCCTCCTAGTGGCCCAGTTAAAACGCAACCTGATATCCTATTAATGGTTAGGTTTGACTACCTCAACTCTTAACTAGAGTTACAACAAAGACTCTTCTTGAGTATTATACATCATAATCATGTGGCTATCCCATTTTTCATGAATAATGGGGGATGATGTGGAATCCTCTTGAATTATGGTGGTGAAAACAGGAAGGTCAACTACTGAGTGACATAACTTTCACATATAGACTCTGATTAATGCGATTCTTGCACTAGTTGAAAAGTATTTCTGTGTAGAAGAGGAAAAAATGGTGCAATACTAAAGCATCAAAGTTCCCCCCCTAAAATACATTGTTTGATGCCTCAAAATGCTCCCAAAAGATTTTAGACCCGAATTTGTGAAACTTGGTCCCGCTGGTAAAAATGCTCCTGAGAGGTGATTCCTCCACTTTTTCCACTCTGAAAGCATCAAGATGGATGAAAAACAATATAATGATCCAATATGGATGACACCTCCTTATTTTGGGAGGCTTTTGGTCCCCAAAATATTCTATTGAATGAGGTGAGGAAAATTTTCCTCCACCTTCTCTTTGGTGTACCATTTAGCTTTGCCTAGAAGTTGTCCTTTCAACCTAATTTTCCAAAAGTTATGTTGCCCCTGTCTTATAGCTCTATATCTCTTCCACAAAACTGTATCTTCTGACAACTCTGCCTGAGCATCTGGTGCCAAATCATCCATATAAGGTAGGACATGTTCCTCTTCTTGATCTAGCATGGAAGGCTCATAGAGTTTCATATTTTCTACATTCACAACTGAGTAAATGCACATGTATGGTGGTAAATTGAGTCGATAGGCATTATCACCTAGCTTTTCCAGTATCTCAAAGGGGCCATACCTCAAGGCCTTACTTCTCTCACTAGGCCCTTGTAGCCTCTCCTTGTTCAATTGTAGCCATAATCTATCTCCCACTTTGAATGATTTCTTTGTTCTATGTTAATCATGCCTAGCCTTATATTTCTCTTGTGAATTATGTAGTGTCTCTTGTACCTATATATAAATGCTCCTTATATGCTCTATATTTTCTTCAGCCCTCAAGGAATCTCCTGTAAGATCTTCCCTATAACACCCTCCTCCCACATCTACCCAAGTAACCAGCCAACTAGGGTAAATATATGACAAGAAGTTACTCTGATATGATTTGACTCCCTATGTGTCAGTTAAGAAAGTGGAACCAACAGAACACATCACACACACCTTCCACATCAGCAACAAAACTCCCAGGAGCCATCCCAACCACTCAAGTAACCAACCCCTGAGACCAACTGAAGTTTTAATGCATCAAAACCTTGGACGCTCCCTTGATATGGACCAGGGTGTGTATGGGAGGCTCTGGATGCTCCCACAACATGGGTATACATACACCTGGGGACTTTTCTCCTCAGACTTGTGCCTGTGACTTCGGGATTTTTGCCACTTTTTTAGGCCTAGAGCCCAAGTCACTTCCCAAAACTCAATGACACCTTCATAAATGAATTTACACAACATAACAATGATACATTTTCATAACCATTGACAAGGACTAGACTTGACCCCTACTATCCATGACATGCATTTCGTCAAGCATGTCACAAATATGTAATCTATAGGTTTAAACAACAAATCTGAGTATAGGGGTCTCATACATATTTGAGAATTGCTAAGAAGAATTGTTCCCTTATATAATTAGCTGCATTATCATCTATTAGGTTTTAGATACATTGTTCATTAATTCACAAATAAACATGAGGAGAGCCATATATCATTGCTGTCATAATACATATTCATAACGAGCATAATAATAAAAAAAATACCAAGGATACATCAGCCATAAGATCCATATATAAACCAATATATTTATACATAAGATACCAAGGAAAGAACCTCTTATTAATGAATACAAAAGCCAACCCAGTATGGGACTACCATGTTCCACCTGACCATAGATTATCTGAGCCAAATATCTCTTCATCCAATCACCCCCATGCCATATTCCAAGCATGAATGTGGGACTCAAACCAAAAGAACCAACCAGGGCATCCTGAGGCTAAACCACCTCACCCTCATTAATAGAAACCAAGATTTACCACAATCCACATCGAATCACTAGGCCAAAATAATAAACATGTAATATTAGGTTTTACTGTTATCTCCACTAGATGACTAAGCTAGAACAAGCATGGGTGCCACCATATTTCTCCACTTACACCATGAGGAATTTTCATATCTCCTAGTCTCTAGGCTTTACCACAATCCACAATCTGATCCAGGGATCACTAGGTCATAACCGAGACACTAGTCTCTCAGCTTTTAGCAATCCATCTCGGATCACTAGGCCCTACCAAAACTCCACTCTCCAGGATTTACCATACATCCCATCCCAGTATTACTAGGCCTGATGGAGAGCATCCACCTCTAGATTTTACCGTATATCCCGCCATTAACTGGTTGAGGATTCCTAGGCCCAACGAGGCAGTCAATACTTGTCTTTACAACAACCCATAGTTTAGTTCAGGGGTCACTAGGCCAGTGGCTTTACTGCAATCCACACTCCGGTTTAGGGATCACTAGGCCATGTGTTCTTTCTTTAAGGGATCCACCTCGCTCAAATTCGAATCCATCCAACAATCCAACTCAACCAAAACATTAGAACCCTGTCACACCATGGCTATCTAGAAATGGCAATGCTAGGCTAAAAAAATTGTCACTGTTGGGACTCGCAATTGATCAGTTTTTGACCCTATCTTTTGCCGTATATTTATCCTTTTTACAGTAATAAGCAAAAGCTTTTATTTCATAAGGATATATTAACCCCAAGGTATGAAGTGACCTTCCGCAAATCTATATTTAATTGTTTACTTCATATTCGTAAGTATCTTTTCACTTATCTATGGAAATGCTGACTAGAATCGTTAAACAACTGTCATAAGCTTGCAGGAGTATAGTGAACAGTTACTGCAACATGAGAAACAGCAACTGCGCAGCTGCCACAATACCAGCAACAATAATTATCCAAAGCAGCTATTTTGTAGCCACGGACAACAGATGGCAGCTATCTAAAAGATGATAACGTGGCATAATCAAGCGGAAGAATAGAGAAGGAGCATACAGTCAGCATGAACAGCATGGGGAAATAGCGAAGGAAATAGCAATCCTGAGAAGACAATCAGTTATTCACCGTGTATAGCCGAAGCTCCAGAAAAGGATGCATTATCATATGGTTGTAACAGCATTCTAATTTGCTTATTTTTAAACACACAGTATTAACTGAAAAGCTGTAATATTCTATTGTAGTAGATGTCTCCTCTATAAAGAGGAGACATCTACATGAAACGGGGGATAGTCAGTCTGTAATCAATGTTTTGAAGAACATCAGCAAGTCTGAGTTCGATTGTACTCAATCTTTTTGGCAGATAAATATAAACTGGTTTTGAGCACTTAAATCCGCCTCTTTCTTTTCGGGGAATCTTGTGAGAAGGACTGGGCCCACCTTCCTCACAAGATTCACCCATTTGTTTTCCTGTTGGTTGTGTAGATGTATGGTAAGTTCTTCTCGACACTCTGTGTGGATTTAACAGTATTACCTCTGGCATTCTTTGCTTTACAAGTACTCTGTTTCATTGCTTTTTGAGTTTGTTTCTCACCGGTGAATGAGAGTGCTATGTGCGTTAGCACTTCTGATAAAGAGGCAGTGCTGGACGTCCCCATCGGAGGATAGGGCCTGGTCTCTGACAGAAGACATCCATTATTTCGTTTCAGATTTGTAATCTACTAGTTTTTTCATTTTAGGTACTGTAATGATATACATAAGAAGTACGTATGCTACAGCTTTTGATGCTTTTTGGGTTTTAAGTACATACAGTACGCATTGCCTTTGAAATAAAAGGACTTTCCCTGGTCGATAATTAATGTGGCACTTGAATGTTTAATTCACAACAATCCAACTAGCCAACAGTCACCTTTGGCAAAACCCATGCCATGATAGTAATGAAACACATGAAATACCATGCATGTCAAATCTAGCAAGGAAATCACACATGCAAATCGATACCTGCAAAGAATCTTGTTGTAGTTGCTTGATCCTGCTCTTCCTTGCTTGATCTTTGCTTCCCTTTCCTTCTTGCTCCAAATCCCAAGTATGCCACTCTCCTCCAAGAGTGCTCCAAGAAAATCTAAGTGTCCAAGTGTATGAGAGAGAGAGAGAATATAAGTGAGCTCCACCAAAACCTGTCAAAAAGCCCCCTATTAATCCTCATAAGCCTTTTTATCAATGAGGCCTCTATTTTCTTCATTTTCAATTATTTTCCTTCAATTTCCTCCTCACATGCAACATGTGACCTTTCACCTTCCTTTTCTCCTAATTTCCATTATTTTTCATAAATAAATGTGCCAAAAATGTCATTTTGCCTTTCCAAAGCCTTTACCATTACCTTTGTCAATTTCCTTAGCCATAATAAACCAAATGAACACCCACTAGGATGTTTTGCCCACCATTTAGCTTGGAATATGTGTCCCATGATCATGGTCTTATATTTTTATATTTACATGGATTTTTAACCCGGGTTATTACATTCCCTCACTCCTCCTTACTTTCCATATGCGATATCCAAAGGTGAAGGTGGAAAATATCCAAAATAGGTTTCAAATGGGGACTTTCTTGTAGAAGTGTGGACTACTTTGTTGTAGTAATGTTGTATATATACTATATTTTCATCCCAGGTTTTTGGATTCTTCTGATTGAATCTCCACAAAAGTTGCACAAAAGCCATGTTGAATACTTATGTCTGGCCATTTTTCTATGGATGGAATGTTGTAGATCTCTTCGACTTTGTGTCCATCTTCTCCCACAATGTAGCCCAAATTTCACTAAGAAATATTATGCCCCTCTCTGAAAAAAAGCTCCTTGTTATCCCAAAGTGCACCCAGACTTGTCCAAAGAAAAAATTTGTTGCTTCTTATCCAATGAGGGTCTTCTTACAGGGCATCAAAACACACATCTTTTTAAACCTGTCAACTACCACGAATAGGTAGTCATGTCCCTTCCTAGTTTTTGGTAAACCTCCCACAAAGTCCATGGAAATGTTATCCCAAGGATGAGTGGGCACAAGTAAGGGATGATATAGACCCTGTTTCCTATTGCTAGGCTTTCTGGTACAACAAAATATGCATCCTCCTATGAACCTAGCTACCTTCTCTTGCATATTGGGCCAATACACATACCTTTGCAAGTTGGCCATGGTCTTTCCAACGCCAAAGTGCCCTACAACCTTAGAGGTGTAAGCCTCTATAATTAGCTGCAATCGCTTACCTTTAGAAACACATAACTTATCTAGTTTGTAGAGTAACTCATACTGGAGATGGTAGTCAACAACATTATCACCATTTTTCACATGACTCTAATTGTACAATTGTTGAAACACCTCATTGAAATCCTCATCCTTTGAATATGACTCTTTGTATGCATCATGGGTGAATGGATCCATGTGCATAAGATTCCCTAAGATTGTTATATTTGATGTGGGTGGCCTTGAAAGAATGTCGGTAAACTTGTTTGTGTTTCCCTCCTTGTACTTTATCACAAAAAGAAACTATTGTAGAAAACCCATCCACTTGTAATGCATGGTCTGTTGTAGCTTACTCTAGGCCTGCAACTATTGTAGTGGTTGGTGATCTGTGTTGATTATTGTCTCATTTCCTATTAGATAGTGCTTTCACTTCTTCATAGCTTGCACCAGGGCATAAAGCTCCTTGTTGTAAGTAGGGTAGTTAAGAAATATCCCATGAAATACTTTAGAATGGTAGCATAAAGCCCTTTCTCCCTGCATCAAGGCCGCTCCCATAACATACCCACTCACATTTGTTTCCACTTCAAAGGTTTATTATAAGTTTGGTAATTCTATAACTGGTGCTTGATTGATATTCTTATTTAGCTCCTCAAAATACCTTTGTTGATCGTTTCCCCACTAGAAACTCTTGTCACTTGTTATTATGGCATGAGAGGTGTTGTTATCGCTAAAAATGAGGCTATGAAATTCCTCACATACTATGTTGCCCCAACGAAACACCTAACCTCAAAAATATTAGTAGGCACCATTCATTTCATGATAGTATCCATCTTGGCAAGATATATCTTTAGATATCCTCCACTTATCACATATCCCATATACACCAATGTGTGGAAATTCCTTGTAGATTCAAAATTGTTTATGTAATTTTCTAAAACAAAATACTTGAATCTACTCTACTCATAAGAAGAAAGCAATTAATCGATAGAGAAATCACAACATAAACATGAGACAAGATTCAATGACATATGTTCAAAGATTTATATAGGGGAAAGAAACTACTCAAAACCCCTTCCTATCTGTACTGCATTAATAAAAAAATAGAGAAGAAATACAATGCTTGCTCAAACCCGAGCAACCTTTACAGTAGTATAATCTATTTCACTACTTCACAAATTAACTATGGTCAATACTTAACCAAATTCCTGCCTACCCAAGTCCCTATTTCCTTGTGTTGTTCAATAAGAAATTAGCCCCTATTAATTGGGGAAATTTCTCATTGGAAATTGCGCAATTCCCGTAGGCCCTTCTCTGAGTGCATGCACCACCTGTACAATTTGGAATTGTCTACAACTAATAGTACACCACCCTTGAACTCTACTATAAGCTAGGTAAATCGAATTATCTTCACGCATCAATTATTTTGGGTTGATTGATGAGTTAACTCGTTGATCATAAGTGAAAACACCCTCCTACTAAAACTTCCACTAGTTCTTACCGAGTGAGAACTAGTTAAACTGACAATAACTCAAATTAATTGAAACAAAATGCTAGAAATTAGCAATCAATCATAACTAAACATAAATTAAGTGTCTCTAACTCGAATTAACTGATTTAACCGAGTGATAAGTACCATATTACCTCAGTTAAATTCCTCCAATTATTAACTTAAATTGAAATTCGAATTTCTCCTAATTTAATAAAGGAAAAATCAAATTAGGAATTTCTTGCTACATTTTCAACACTCCCTCTCAGTAGGAAAGGGATTATCTGATACCCCAATCTTTCCTCTATGGAACTCAATTTTTCCTCTTGACAAAGCCTTTGTCAACATATTTGCATTATGTTCCTCTATAGAAATGTACTCCAACAACATGATCTGCCTACGCACACAATCTCGTAGATGGTGATATCAGATATCGATATGCTTGAAACGATCATGAAATACTGGATTTTCAGAGAGTTTGATACAACTATGATTGTCACATCAAATCACAGTAGGATCCATCTTCTAACAAAATAACCCAACAATAATCTTTCTCATCCATATAGCCTCACATTCTACTTGACTTGTAGCCATGTGCTCTGCTTCTATTGAGCCGAGTGCAACAAATATTTGCTTCTTGCTATTCTAAGAAACCATTGCTATCCCAACACTGAAAAATCCTCCTCATGTGCTCTTCTTGTATGATGAACTACTCACCAAATCTGCATCTGTGAAGCCTTGCAGCTTCACTCCCTCTATACGCATGTACCAAATACCAAACTGAGTGGTGCCTTTGAGGTATCTCAACACATGCTTTGTTTCCTTCCAATACAGCTTGGTTACCTTGACCATAGCTTGACTAAGCTGGTGAACTGCATAACACATGTCCGATCATGTGTTCACCAGATGCATAAGTGAACCCACAAGCTGGTAAATGGTAGCCTCCACTACTTCACCTGAAGTAGAATCTTCCTTCCTCCAATTCCCTGCTAGAGGAGTCTCCATGGGTTTGTTTCTCTCCATGTGGAACTTCTTAAATATCTCGTTGGAGCACTTTCCCTGAGAGACAAACAATTCCCCATCTCCTTGCCATACTTCCACATCAAGGAAATAATGCATGAGCGCCAGGTACTTCATCTCGAATTATCTTGCAAAATCCTCTTTGAAAGACGATCAAATTCTCATCACCAATTAAATTTAAATCATGGACATATAATACTATAATCAATCATTTACCTTTAACAACAATATGTTAAAGGTTTGAATCTACTTCACTTTTGGTGAAGCCTAACCCGGTGAGATAACTATCGATCCTAGTGTACTAAGCACGGGGTGCTTGTTTCAATCCATACAACACTCACTTGAGTATGCACACATGTGAATCTTTGTCGAAGGTATCAAATCCTTTCGGTTGCTAAATGTACACCTCCTCCTCAATCGCTCTATTGAGGATTGTTGCCTTCACATCCATCTAATGAATCTTCAATCCCATTTGCACTGCAAGTTCTATAATTGATATGATTGAAGAGTATCTTGCTACTGGAGCAAAAGTCTCATCTTAGTCAATTCCCTCCACCTGAGAGAACCCCTTGGCCAAAAATTTGGCCTTATGTTTCTTGATACTTCCATATGTTGCTTGCTTCACCTTGTAGATTCACCTCAAACCTACCACTGACTTTTTCTCTGGCCTTGTAACCACTTCCCTAACAATGTTTCTGATAATGGAATCATATACCTCTACAATGGAATCAAACCATACTAGTTGCTGCACTGCTTCCTCAAATGAGGATGGCTCAATATCTACATGCTCACTCATCAGAGCCTTGTAGCCAGTGTACCGATCTGGTGACCTCCTCTGCCTGCACTATGATGTGGGTGCTCCCACATTCTTTCTAGCATCATACACTAATATGTCAGCTTCTCTGGTGTGCTTCCTTCCATATTTGGATGTCTCTAATTGAGTGGATATCTCCACTCTCTATTCTTTTGCTTGTGGCTGCTCCACAACTTCCTGAGGTTCTTCCTTTGGATCCAAAAGCTCTTGACCTGAATGCAATTGAAGCTCCCTCACAAGAGAACACCTCATTTCCTTCTCTTCATCAAACCTCACATCTCTCCTAACAATTGTCATCCTTAGAGATGGAAAGCGCACACAATAGTTGTGAGGTGTATCAATGTACCCCACAAATATTCCCAACTCAGTTGTAGGCTCTAGCTTTTTCCTTGCATCCTTGGAAACATGATAGTAAACTGATGATCCAAAGATCCTGAAGTGTGACACATCTAGTCTCTTCCCAAAAAAAAAGCTTCCTCTGGTGTACTCATGCCAAGAATCCTATGAGGACTCCTATTTTGCAAATAAACAATTGTGTTGCATGCTTTCGCCCACAAGTGCAACGATAAGCTCTGGTCACGCAACATGGCACATGCATCTCCCACAATACTTATGTTCTTCCTCTCAACCACCCTATTCTGTTGTGAGTTATGGGGTGTTGTTAACTCCAACCTAATTCCTTCTTTTGCACAGAAGTTATTAAACTCATTTGAAACATGTTCTCCACCATTATTGCTACTAGGAGCCTTCACTTTCCTGCAAGTCTCTTTCTCAACAAGTGCTTTAAATTTAACAAATTTGGACAATTTTTGGTCTTTCTTTTGCTTGAATAAAATACAACACTTCTATGAGAAATCATCTACAAATATCACATAATAACTGTGTTTGGTTGTGGAGGCTACCGAGAAAAGTCCACACATATATGAGTGAATCCTTTCAAGGACTACTTATGCTTTACTATCCTGATCATTGAAGGTGGATTTTGTGTACTTTCCAAATGTACACCCTTTGCATGTATCGCGTTAGTCTAGTGCACCTTTGGGAAGACCTGTAGAAATTTGTTGCATGATCTTTAAAGCACCATGGTGAAAATGGACAAGTTTCTTATGCCATAATTCACCAGTGTCTCAGCTCTGCACCTTCTCTACTCTTGTGCTCAGTGTTGCACAATCTTCTACATCTAATTTGCAAAGTTTCTTCACTCAAACCCCTATCTGCTTCACTTGTCCCATGGTGATTTGTCTAAGGAAATCCTTTCCTTTGTTAAATATCACATCGTAGCAACAATATTCCAACATAACAATTGAAATGAGATTCTTTTTCAGACCTGAAACATACATGACATCTTTTAACTTGAGAGGGGAGCCAAACTCCCTCTAAAAAGTAACTGTACCAATACTGGTCACACTATACCTTCCATCATCTCCAATATCGATGTGCATCTGGAGGTCCTTCTCCTCCAAGTCACTGAAGAATTCTCAGTTTCCTATCATATGGAATGAGGTTCCATTATCCAAATACCACACACTACCCATCACTATGCTTGCCATACAAGTAATGAGGGTGAAATCAAGTTCTAACTTTGAATCCAAAGCTTCACCAACCACTCCTCCTAAGGGGTTCTTACCCACCTTCTTGTGCTGAAACTTCATGGCATGGTATTCCGACTCATGAGAATGAAAGCACTTGATTTTCGACAAGTCTTTCTTCTTGCCTGACTAACCAGATTTTGCTTTGGATTGGGGTTTCTTCCCTTTCCCTTTCTTTCCCTTTCCAGACAAGGCATAATTCTCCTCCTCATCCCACTTGGATGAGGTTCCATCTCTGGTGTTCTGCCTTATCTCTTCTTGCACCCAGTCAGACCACAATTTCTCCCAATTTGGTAGCTTCTCCCTCCTATTTACTGAAGCCTAGTAGTTGTGCCAGCTCTTGGGAAGGCCTAGAAGTGCTAGGGTTATCAGATCATCTTCTACAACCATAATACCAATACTTCTAAGTTCATCTTGACATTGGGTGAACCTACTCAAGTACTGTGGTATTGTGTCGCCTGTTTCCATCTTGATCTTCCGAAGCTTGTCCTTTAGTTCCAGCTTCCTATGGTCATTATTGTTATGAAACAAGTCTATCAAGGCTTTCCACATTGCGTATGGACTCTCTTTCCCATAGAGATTCGAGACAATACAATCTCTAGCTCCCTCTAACATGATCCTCCTCACCTTTGCAACACACTTCTTCCATTTTGCTAGATCTTGAACATCATATGTTGGAGGCTTCAAGATATCATTGTCTACGAATTCCTTCAGCCCATTATCTTCCAACACTGCCTCCATATTTTCCTTCCAAGCAATATAATTTTAGCTACCCTCAAGGGCATACTCAAGTCTCAATCCATAGAAAAACATCTTGCTATCTCTGAAGAATTATCTTGTAAATTCGATTCACTTGCATAGACAACTTCGAATTATATCTTCTATTGTGATTCCTACTCCAATACCATGTAGAAATTCCTTGTAGATACAAAATTTCTTATGTAATTTTCTAAAACAAAAGACTTGAATATACTCTTCTCATCACCGAAAAGCAATTAATCGATCGAGAAATCACAACATAAACATGAGACAAGATTCAATCACATATGCTCAACAATTTATGTATGGGAAAGAAACTGCTCAAAATCCCTTCCTATTTGTATTAATCAGAAAATATAGAAGAAATACAATGCTTTCTTAAGCCCGAGCAACCTCTGCATTAGTATAATCTATCTCATTGCTTCACAAACTAGCTATTGTTAATACTTAACCAAATTCTTGCCTTCCCAAGTCCCTATTTCATTGTATTGTTCAATAAGGAATTATCCCCTATTAATCAGGGAAATTTCTCATTGGGAATTGTGCAATTCTTGTAGGCCCTTCTCTGACTGCATGTACCACATGTACAATTTGGAATTGTCTACAACTGATAGTACACTACCCTTGAAATCCAATCTTAATTGGGTAACTCAAGCTATCTACATGCAACAATTATTCTGGGTGGATTGATGAGTTTACAAGTTGATCACAAGTGAACACACCCCACCATTAGACCTTCCACCAGTTCTTAACCAATATATATTTATTTTTTTATTTTTTTTTATTCATATGAAAAAAATTACATTTTGTAGATGCTTAAAGCATATGCAGATGAGCTGTTTGTGAAAACAGGAAACAAAAGAATACAAAAAAGAAAGAAAAAAGATCCAGCTAGCCTATACTTTTTTGCCCTTCTTCTTCTCCACTCTACGCCAACCTCCAGTGTTGGGAGTGGGTGTAATAATGGCAAGCTGGTTTTCCATTGTGTTCATTGGATGCTCTTTGTTAGATTCCGATCCTTTGGATCCATGAGTTTGTTTGATGCCACTTACTTCCAGTTGAGATTCTTGATGCAGTTTCATATTAATGGCCCCAAGTTAGTCACTTGGGTATTCTCTTCCTATGGATTTTCCTGTCCCATTTGCGTGCTTGTAGGTTCTGTCTTCAATTCCTCTTCTTCCAGCGATTCTGTTCGCTGCCATCCTTTGGGTTTTTTTGCTGTTTCTTATTCCCTTTAGGCTCCTTCCTAGCCAGTGGACAGGCATATTGGAGGTGCCCTGTTTGCAAGCATCCGCGACATATGAATGCTATGTTCTCGTAGTCAAGTGGTTGTGTTCACAGAGAATTATTAAAATTCAGTGTGAACCTTTTGTGGGCTTTTCAGTATTCTAAAATCCTGGTCTATTAGATCTTTACCAAGACTGAGTAAATCGCTGTCTTCCGTGGCATGCATTATCGCCCCTGATCTATTCAATGTCCATACAAAAACTGCAATACCAAGCTCGAGATTATAGAAAAGGTTTATGAAAGGTGTGTTGTCCCTTACCCGTGGGTTTGTGACTTGTAGGCTCATGTACGTTCCATTTCTATGCCATTTGTTTGTTAGGTCATTCAGATTTTTGTCTCTGTTGCCCATTGCTGCTTCCCTTACAGTAGCAAGGTTTGTCAGATTTGGGGTGCTATGTCTGATCCCTTTGAAGATTCCCAGATCCAGCATCCTAGAGCTGCTCCCCTGACAGCCCCTCCCTTGATCATTGATCTGCGATGCAACAATGAGAACGGGGAAGTCCTCAGAGGTAGAAAAACTATATATATATATATAATATATATAATATATGTGGCACCCAAATTGGATCCGTGTTTGACCTCCAGTAGTGCCGTGGTAGCGTTGCATAGGAGCCATCCGTGAGGGGAGGTGAAACTCGTTCCGGTTCTGATTGTAGGGCGGGTTGCAGGAACGGAGATGGGCATCAAGGGCTTAGCTTGTGGCCTTGTTGTCACTGTGCTGCGGCCGAGGGTTGTGGCGACTATGCTTGCAGCTACCATGTTCTCCTCCTTCTTTCGATATCACCAGTTCTTAATCAGTTAGAACTAGTTAAACTCACAATAACTCAAATTATCTGAAACAATTTGCTAGAAATTAGCAATCAATCATAAGTAAACATAACTCAGGTGTCTCCAACTCGAATTAATTGATTTAACTGAGTGATAAGTGCCATATCACTTGAGTTAAATTCCTCCAAGTATTTACTAATATTGAAATTCGAATTTCTCCTAATTTAATCAAGGAAAAATTAAATTAGGAATTTCTTGTTGCATTTTCAACATTCCCTCTTAGCAAGAAAGGGATTATCTGATACCCTAATCTTGCCTTTATGGAACTTGAATTTTCCTCTTGAAAAATCCTTTGTCAAAATATATGCATCATGTTCCTCTGTAGGAATGTACTCAAACAACATGATCCACCTCTGCACACAATCTCGTAGATGCTGATACCGGACCTCGATATGCTTTGACCAATCATGAAATACTGGATTCTCAAAAGCTTCATACAACTTTGATATTCACAGTAAATCATAGTAGCATCCATCTTCTGACCAAATAACCCAACAAGAATCTTTCTCATCGAGATAGCCTCTCATGTTGCTTGACTTTCAGCCATGTACTATGCTTCTATTGAGCTGAGTGCAACATGATGTACCAAGAAATTAATGTTGACCCAAAGCTGAAAATTCCTCCTAATGTGCTCTTCCTATTTTATGGATTACCCGCTCAATATGCATCTGTGAAGCCTTGCAACTTCACTCCCTTTTTCCACCTGTACCAAGGGCCAAACTAAGTGGTGCCTCTGAGGTATCTCAACACATGCTTTGCTGCCTTCTAAGACAATTTGGTTGGCTTAACCATAGCTTTATTAGGCTAGTTAATTGCATAATGTCCATTCCTGTGTTCACAAAATACATAAGTGAACCCACAAGCTGTCTGTAAATTGTAGCCTCCACTACTTCATCTGAAATAGCATCTTCCTTCCTCCAATTCCTTGCTAAAGGAGTCTCCATGGGTTTGCTGCTCTCCATGTGGAACTTCTTCAGTATTTTGTTGGCATACTTGCCCGAGAGACAAACTGTTCCCCATCTCCTTGCCACTTTTCCATACCGAGGAAATAATGGATAAGCCCCAAGTCCTTCATCCTAAATTCTCTTGTGAAATCCTCATTGCAAGACTTGACCAACTTCTCATCACTAGTTAAAATTAAATCATCGACATATAATACTATAATCAATAATTTACCTTAAACAACAATATGGTAAAGGTTTGCATTTGCTTCATTCGGTGAACCCCAACTTAGTGAGATAATTTTCAATCATGGTGTACTAAGTGCTGGGTGCTTGTTTCAATCCTTACAACGCTCGCTTGAGTCTGCACACATGCAACTCTTTGTCGAAGGTTTCAAATCCTTTCGACTTCTTAATGTACACCTCATCCTCAATCATTCCATTGAGGAATGTTGTCTTCACATCCATCTAATGAATCTTCCATCCCATCTGCGCTGCAAGTGCTAGAATTGATATGATTGAAGAGTACCTTGCTACTGGAGAAAAAGTATCCTCATAGTCAATTCCCTCCTCCTGAGAGAACCCCTTGGCCACAAATTTGGCCTTGTGTTTCTCGATGCTTCCATCTGCTGCTTGCTTCACCTTGTAGATCCACCTGAAACCTACCACTAACTTGTCCTCTGGTCTAGGGACCACTTCCCAAACATTGTTTTTGATAATGGAATCATATTCCTCTACCATGACATCAACCCAAACCCGTTGCTGCACCATTTCCTCAATTGAGGATGGCTCAGTATCTACAAGCTGACTCATTTGAGCCATGTAGTCATTGTACCGATATGGTGACCTCATCTTCCTATGCTATGATGTAGGTGCTCCCACATTCTCACTAGCACCATGCACTAATATGTTAGCTTCTCTGGTGTGCTTCCTTCCATATCTGGATGTCTTTGCTTGAGTGGATGTCTCCACTCTCTATTCTTCTACATGTGGTTTCTCTACAACTCCCTGAGGTTCTTCCTTTGGAGCCAAAAGCTCCTGGTCTAAATGCAATTGACTCTGCCTCTCGATAGAACACCTCATTGCCTTCTCCTCATCAAACTTCACATCTCTCTTAATAAATATCATCCTGAGAGGTGGAAAGTACACATGATAGTTGTGATGTCTATTAGTGTACACCACAAATATGCCAAACTAAGTTGTAGGCTCTAGCTTTTTCCTTGCATCCTTAGAAACATAACAGTAAACTGATGATCCAAATATCCTGAAGTGTGACACATCTGGTTTCTTCCCTGTAAAATCTTCCTCTAGTGTACTCATGCAAAGAATCCTGTGAGGACTCAGGTTTTGCAAATAAACAACTGCGTCGCATGCTTCTGCCCACAAGTGCGATGGTAGGCTCTGGTCATGCAACAAGGCCCGTGGAACTCCTACAATACTTATGTTCTTCCTCTTAGCCACCCCATTTTGTTGTGGGTTATGGGGTATTTTCAACTCCCATTGAATGCCTTCTTTTGGACAAAAGTTCTTAAACCCATTCGACATATTCTCCAATGTTATCGCTACTAAGAGCCTTCACTTTCCTTCCAGTCACTTTCTCAACAAGTACTTTATATTCAACAAATTTGGAGAATCTTTGGTCTTTCTTCTACATGAAGAAAATCCAACAATTCCATGAGAAATCTTCTACAAATATCACGTAATACCTATGCTTGGTCATGGAGGTTGTCGAGAAAGGTCCACACACATCTGAGTGAATCTTTTCAAGGACTACTTGCGCTTTACTATCCCGATCATTGAAGGTCGGTTTTGTGTACTTTCCCAATGTACACCCTTTGCATGTATCTCGCTACTCTAGTGCACCTTTGGGAGGACCTACATAAATCTATTGGATGATCTTCAAAGTGCCATGGTGCAAATGGCCAGGTCTCCTATGCCATAATTCACCAATGTATCGGATCTGCACCTTCTCTGCTTTTGTGCTCAATGCTGCACAATATTCTACATCTATTGTGTAGAGGTTCTTCACCTGAACCCTGATCCGCTCCACTTGTCCCGTCGCAATGTGTATAAAGAAATAATTTCCTTTGCTAAATGTAACATCGTAGCCACGGTATTCCAACATAGCAACTGAAATGAAATTATTCTTTAGACCTGCAACATACATGACATCTTATAATTTTAGAGGGGAGACAAACTCCCTCTAAAAAGCAACTGTAAAAATACCAATCACACTATAACTTCCATCATGTGCATTTGGAGGTCGTTCTCCTCCAAGACACTGAAGAATTCTTGGTTACCCGTCATATGTAATGAGGCTCCATTATCAACATACCACACATTACCCATCACCATGCTCACCATACAAACAATGAGGGTGAAATCAAGTTCGAATTGTGAAGCCAAGGCTTCACCTGCATCTCCTCTTGAGGGCTTCTTACCGACCTTCTTGTGTTGACACTTCGTGGCATAGTGTCCCATCTCATGATAGTGAAAGCACTTGATTTTCGACAAGTATTTCTTCTTGCCCGATTGACCAGATTCTGCTTTAGATTGGGATTTCTTCCCTTTCCTTTTCTTTTCATTTCCATTGAAGGCATGATTTTTGTTATCATCTCATTTGGATGAGGTTCCATTTCTAGTGTTCCACCTTATATCATATTGCACCAAGTTGGACCACATTCGCTCCCAATTTGCTGGCTTCTCCCTCCTATTTATCGAATCTTAGTAGCTCTTTCGGCTCTTGGGAAGTCCTAGAAGTGCTAGGCTTATCATATCATCTTGTACGATGATAATACCAACACTCCCAAGTTCATCTCGACATTGGGTGAACCTGCTCAGGTATTGTGGTATTGTGTCACCCTTTTCCATCTTGATATTTCGAAACTTTTCATTTAGTGCCAGCTTCCCATGGTCACTGTTATTCTGAAAGAAGTCTATCAAGGCTTGCCACATTGCATATGGAGTCTCTTTCCCATGGAGATTCGAGACAATATGATCTCGAACCCCCTCCAATATGATCCTCCTCGACTTTGAAACACACTTCTTCCATTCTGCTAGATCTTGAACATTACATGTTAGAGGCTTCAGGATATCATTATCTATGAATTCTTTCAACCCATTATCTTCCAACAATGCCTTCATCTTTTCCTTCCAAGCAATAAAATTTGAGCTACCCTCATGGGAATACTTGATCTTAATCCATAGAAATACATATTTCTAGCTCTAAAGAATGATCCTGCAAAATAAATTCACCTGCAAAGACAACTTTGAATTCTCTCTTTTACTGTGATTCTTGCTCCGATACCATGTATAAATTCCTTGTAGATTCAAAGTTGCTTATGTAATTTGTTAAAACAAAAGACTTGAATCTACTCTACTCATCAACGGAAATAAATTAATCGATAGAGAAATCACAACATAAACATGAGAGAAGATGCAATCACATACGCTCAAATATTTATCTAGGGAAAAGAAACTGCTCGAAACCCCTTCCTATCTGTATTGTATTATTCAGAAAATAGAGAAGAAATACAATGCTTTCTCAAGCTCGAGCAACCTCTGCACTAGTATAATCTATCTCATTGCTTCACATAATAGCTATGGTCAATACTTAACCAAATTCGTGCCTATCCAAGCCCCTATTTCCTTGCATTGTTCAATAAGGAATTAATCCCTATTAATTAGGGAAATTGCTTATTGGGAATTGTGCAATTCCTGTAGGTTCTTCTTTGACTACTTGCACCACCTGCACAATTTGGAATTGTCCACAACTCATAGTACAATGCTCTTGAAATGAAATCTCAACTAGGTAACTGGAGTTATCTGCATGCATCAATTATTATGGGTTGATTGATGAGTTAACTGGTTGATCACAAGTGAACACACCCCACTACTAGACCTTCCACTACTTCTTAACCAGTTAGAACTAGTTAAACTCATAATAACTTAAATTTACTTAAAAAAATTGATAGAAATTAGCAATCAATCACAACTAAACATAGCTCAAGTGTTTCCATCTCAAATTAAATGATTTAACTGAGTGATAAGTGTCATATCACCTTAATTAAATTCCTCCAAGTATTTACTGAAATTGAAATTCGAAATTTATTGCTACATTTTAAACACTCCCTCTTAACAAGAAAGGGATTATCTAATACCCTAATCCTACCTCTATGGAACTTGAATTTGCCTCTTGACAAATCCTTTGTCAAAATATCTGCATCATTTTCCCCTATAGGAATGTACTCCAACAACATGATCAACCTCTGCACACAATCTCGTAGATGGTGATTCCAGATGTTGATATGCTTGGACCGATCATGAAACACTGAATCCTTAGAGAGTTTAATACAACTCTGGTTGTCACAATAAATCACAGCAGGATGCATCTTCTGGCCAAATAACCCAACAAGAATCTTTCTCATCCAGATAGCCTCACATGTTGCTCTTGTAGCCATTTACTCTGCTTCTGTTGCGTTGAGTGCAACAAATCTCTACTTCCTATTGTACCAAGACACTGTTGATGAACCAACACTGAAAATTACCCCAGATGTGCTCTTATTGTCTGATGGACTACCCTCCCAATCTGTGTATGTGAAGCCTTTCAACGTCACTCCCTCTGTTCGCATGTACTACAAACCAAGTATAGTGGTGCCTCTAACGTATATCAACACATTCTTTACTACCTTCCAATACAGTTTGGTTGGATTAACCATAGCTTGACTAAGTTGGTTAACTACATAACACATGTATGATTGTGTGTACACCAAATACATAAGTGAACCCATAAGATGCCTGTAAATGGTAGCCTCCACTACTTCACCTAAAGTAGCATCTTCCTTCCTCCAATTCCCTATTAGAGGAGACTCATGGGTTTGCTGATCTCCATGTGGAACTTCTTCAGTATCTCATTGGCATACTTGCCCTAAGAGACAAAAAGTTCCCCAAATCCTTGACTTAATTCCATACCAAGGAAATAATGCATGAGCCCCAGGTCCTTCATCTCAAATTCTCTTGCAAAATCCTCTTTACAAGACTTGATCAACTCCTCATCACTAGTTAAAATTAAATCATTTACATATAATACAATAATCCATAATTTACCTTCAACAACAATATGGTAAAGGTTTGCATCTACTTCAATTTTGTTGAAGGCCAACTCGGTGCGATAGTTGTCGATCCTAGTGTATCAAGCATAAGTTGCTTGTTTCAATCCATACAACAATTGAGTCTGCACACATGCGACTCTCTGTTGAAGGTCTCAAATCCTTTTAGCTGCTCAATCTACACCTAGTCCTCAATCACCCCATTAAGGAATGTTGTCTTCAAATCCATATGATGGATCTTCCATCCCATATGTGCAACAAGTGTTAGAATTGATTTAATTGAATAGTACCTTGATACTGTGAAAAAGTCTCCTCATAGTACATTCCCTCCACCTAAGAGAACCCCTTGGCCACAAATTTGGCCTTGTGTTTCTCAATGCTTTCATTTGCTACTTGCTTCACCTTATAGATCCACCTGGAACCTACCACTGACATGTCCTCTGGTCTTAGGACTACTTCCCAAACATTGTTTCTAATAATGGAATCATATTCTTCTAGCATGGAATCGGCCCATATTGGTTACTACATTGATTTTTCGAATGAGGATGGCTCAATATCTCCAAGCTCACTCATCAAAGCCATGTATCCAGTGTATCGATCTGGTGACTTCCTCTGCCTGAGCTATGATGTGGGCACTCCCACATTCTCTCTAGCATCATGCATTAATCTATCATCTTCTCTGGTGTGCATCCTTCCATCTCTGGATGTCTCCACTCTTTGTTCTTCTGCTTGTGGTTGCTCCACAACTTCATGATATTCTTCCTTTGGAGCCATGGCTCCTAATATGAACGCAACCGAATCTCCCTTTCAAAAGAACACCTCATTGCCTTTTCCTCATCAAACTTCACATATCTCCTAGTAATTGTCATCCTAAGAGATGGCAAGTACACACGATAGTTGTGAGGTGTATCAGTGTACCACAAAAATATGCCCAACTCAATTGTAGGCTCTAGCTTTTTGCTTGCATCCTTGGAAACATGACAATAAACTAATGATCCAAAAATCCTAAAGTGTGACACATATGATTTCTTCCCTTAAAAAGCTTCCTCTGGTGTACTCATGCCAAGAATCTTGTGAGGACTCTTGTTTTGCAAATAAATAGTCGTGTTGCATGTTTCTGCCTAAAAGTGCAACTATAGGCTCTGGTCATGTAACATGGCCCATGCAGCTCCCACAATACTTTTATTCTTCCTCTCATCCACCATGTTCTACTGTGTGTTATGGGGTGCTAGCAACTCCCATGGAATTCCTTCTTTTCCACAAAAGTTCTTAAACTCATTCGACACATATTTTCCTTCATTATAGCTACTAAGAGCCTTCACTTTCCTGCCATTCTCTTTCTCAACAAGTTCTTTCAATTCAACAAATTTTTAGAATGTCTGGTCTTTCTTTTGCATGAAGAAAATCCAGCAAGTCTATGAGAAATCATCTACAAATATCTCATAATACATGTGCTTAGCCATGGAGGCTATCGAGAAATGTCCAAACACATATGAGTGAATCCTTTCAAGGACTGCTTGCACTTTACTGTCCTGATCATTGAAGGTGGATTTATTGTACTTTCCCAATATACACCCTTTGCATGTAGTTCGCTGCTTTAGTGCACCTTTGGGAAGACCTGTATAAATCTGCTACATGATCTTCAAAGTGCCATGGTGCAAATGGCCAAGTATCTTGTGCCATAATTCACTGATGTCTCGACTTTGCACCTTCTCTCCTTTTGTGCTCAATGTTACACAACCTTCTACATCTAATTTTTAGAGGTCCTTCACCCGAATCCCGATCCACTTCACTTGTCCCATGGCGATGTGTCTAAGGAAATCCTTTCCTTTCCTAAATATCACATCGTACCCACAATTTTCCAACATAGTAATTGAAACGAAATTCTTCTTTAGACTTAGAACATACATGACATATTTTAATTTGAAAGGGGAACCACATTCCCTCTGAAAAGTTATTGTCTCGATACCAGTTGTGCTATACCTTCCATCATCTCCCATCTCGATGTGCATCTGGTGGTCCTTCTCCTCCGAGTCATTGAATAATTCTCGGTTTCCCGTCATATGGAATGGGGCTCCACTATCCAGATACCACACACTACCCATCACCATGCTCACCATACAATCGATGAGGGTGAAATCAAGTTCGAACTGTGAAGCCAAAGCTTCACCTGTTGCTCCTCCTAAGGGTTTCTTACCTACCTTCTTGTGTGGACGCTTCGTGGCATATTGTCTTAGATCATGACAGTGAAAGCATTGATTTTTGACAAGTATATCTTCTTGCCTAACTGAGCAGATTATGCTTTATATTGGGATTTATTCCCTTTTCCATCTTGATCTTCTGAAGCTTTCCCTTCAGTGCTAGCTTCTCGTGGCCACTGCTATTCTAAAACAAGTCTATCAAGGCTTGCCACATTGCATATGGAGTCTCTTTCCCGTGGAGATTCGATACAATATGATCTCAAAATCCCTCTAATATGATCCTCCTCGACTTTGCAACGCACTTCTTCCTTTTTGCTAGATATTGAATATTAGATGTTAGAGTCTTCAGGATACCATTATCTATGAATTCCTTCAACCCATTATCTTCCAATGGTGCCTCCATCTTGTCCTTCTAAGCAATAAAATTTGAGCTACCCTCATGGGCATACTCAACCTTAATCTACATAAATACATCTTGCTAGCTCTGAAGAATGATCCTACAAAACCGATTCACCTGCAAAGACAAATTTGAATTCTCTCTTCTATTGTGACTCCTGCTTCGATACCATGTATAAATTCCTTGTAGATTCAAAACTACTTATGTAATTTGTAAAAACAAAATACTTAAATCTACTCTACTCATCAACGGAAAGTAATTAATCGATCGAGAACTCACAACATAAACATGAGAGAAGATTCAGTCACATATGCTCAAATATTTATCTAGGGAAAAGAAAATGCTCATAACCCCTTCCTATCTGTATTGTATTAATCAGAAAATAGAGAAGAAATACAATGCTTTCTCAAGCTCGAGCAACCTCTACACTAGTATAATCTATCTCACCGCTTCACAGACTAGCTATGGTCAATACTTAACCAAATTCGTGCCTATCCAAGCCCCTATTTCCTTGCACTATTCAATGAGGAACTAACCCCTATTAATTAGGGAAAATGCTCATTGGGAATTGTACAATTCCTTTAGGTCCTTCTTTGACTACATGCACCACTTGTACAATTTGGAATTGTCTACAACTCATAGTACAATGCCCTTGAACTGAAATCTCAACTGGGTAACTAGAGTTTTCTACATGCATCAATTATTATGGGTTGATTGATGAGTTAACTGGTTGATCAAAAGTGAACACACCCCACTACTAGACCTTCCACTAGTTCTTAATCACATAGGACTGGTTAAACTCACAATAACTTAAATTAACTGAAACAAATTTCTAGTAATTAGCAATCAATCATAACTAAACACAACTAAAGTATCTCCAACATGATTTAACTAATTTAACTGAGTGATAAGTGACATATCACCTTAGTTAAATAACTCCAACTATTTACTTAAATTAAAATTCGAATTTCTCCTAATTTAATCAATGCAAAATTAAATTAGGAATTTCTTACCACATTTTCAACACAAAGACTGCTATGTAAACTCATACTTCTTGAGATTTGATAACAGTCGGTGCTTATTCAATGTATCGAGCACCTGCATCAAATGTGAGATATGCTCCTCCCATGTAGCATTGCATACCAATTTATCATCCAAATAGACAATAACAAATTAATCTATAAAAGGGTGTTGTACATCATTCATTGATCTCATAAACATAGTTGGTGCAGTACATAGACCAAATGGCATGAATAACCACTCATACAAACCCTGTCTGGTTTTGAAGGTTGTCTTCCACGTATCTTCTTCTTTGACTCAAACTTGGTGATATCCAAACTTTAAGTCCAGATTGGTGAAGTATCTTTCTTGTTGCAACTGATCCAATAGATCATCTATCCTAGGCAGGGGGCACTTATTCTTGAGTGTGATTTTGTTCAACGCCTCATAATCTATACACATTTTCCAAGTCCCATCCTTCTTTGGCATAATGATTATGGGTGACTCACATGGTGATGTAATCAATCGAATGACACAGTGTTCTACTAGTTGTTGCAATTGTTTCTTCACCTCACTTGCTTTTATAATAGATTTCTTGTACAACCCAATGTTTGGCAATGGGGAGTTCAACAATACTATATCTCGTGCTCTACTTCCCTCTTAGGTGGTAACCCTGTAGGCTCTCGGAACACATCCTTGTATGCTTGCAACAACTCTTCCCATTGTTGTTTTTGTTTCTTTGTACACCCCTCCAGGGATGCCTTGCCTCTTATTGACTCTACAAACTAATTTTCTCTTAAAAATAATAAAACATACTTCTTGTTGGAACTGATCAATTTCTTGGCTTGGTTAGCACTTACTAGCAATTTTTTTGACTTGCCTTTGTGAGCATTGATGGTGAACGATTTTCCATCCTTGATGATTCAATACTTGTTGTCTCTCCACATGAATATTGCATCTCACATGTACATGTAAGGACTTCCAAACATGATTCCATGTACATCAAGAGGAACCGCATCTAGTTCTACTTCATCAACAAATTATCACTTGTGGAAAATCTAAATTTTCACTATTTTGTTGCCTTCAACTCTGCTTCTTTATTTACCCATCCCAATGGATATGGGCTTGGATGATCACGAATTTCCAACCCCAACTCCTTGACCAACTCTATTGCAATGAGATCCACTTGCGATCCTGAGTCAAATAAAGCATCAACCTTTGTCTTCTTGACCTGTATCTTTATATGGCAAAGTTTGGTAATTTATTTCTCTTCTTGTTGTTGAAGGCCACTCAGATGCACCTCCTTATATACTGATGTAGAAACAATATTCTCATCCACGTTTGAGATGCTTTCAACTTGGTTTCTTGAATCAATGGCCATGAGATTCTTCATCTTAATGTCTTTCTTTTTGTTTCATCGGGTTAAGCTCTGGATGCAACTTCCAACACTTCTGATTCTTTGTATTTTTGTCAATGTTGTAGTGGTTATAGTGGTTGTTGGGATCTTTGCACTAGTGTGTTGTGGCTATTGTCTTTTTTATCTTCCCATCTTTCTGCTTCTTCTTCCCCTCCATAGAAGCGTCAAGTTGCTTGTTCCGCGTTAATCCACTTGATTGCGCTTTCTTTAGGCCTATGTTCTCAAGATATTGTGCCTATACACAAGCTTCATCCACCAATTTGGGCTTGAACAACATCACTTACTCCCGTAGATGGCGATGTAGATCCCCTAAATACTTGAAGACTTCATCTGGGTTCTTTTGGGAGATACCCAACATTATGACCATCTTTATGAACTCTGTAGTGTACTCCTGCACACTTTGTCTCAAGTTTTTCCTAAAGTAGTGCCACTGGATCCACTGGTCTCTCTACATACCCAATAGGGTAAAACTATGACTTAATGGGGGTTTTAAATTCATCCCACTTAGTTATTGGAGGCTCTCCCTCCAACCTCAGGGTCTCTATGTGGCTTTCCCACCAATTTAGGGCATGGCCTTCTAATTTCAGCCACACAAATTAAATATTTTGCTCTTCCTCAAATTGATGGACACTAATATACACTTCTAGTTGCTACAACTAGTGATTTAGATTCAAAGCATCGATCTCTTCGTGATACGACTTGATATCGATGTTCGCTTCCATTTTGAATAAGGGTTGTGATTGATTCATGACACTCAAATTGCGTTGATTTTTTCTGGGTTCTTTCTTTAGCTAGTTCTCCATTTCTTCCCGATCTCTTGCTCCCCCTTTTGATTTTTCCTCTACATTAGAACCTACATCTTCTCTAAATATCCCCAACTTAATGTTGAGGATCGTCATGAGGAGATTTAAATTACAATTTAGATATGTGACTTTTATTCCAGCCACGACATCCTCTCCTTTTCAGGAACACGAGGGTTATTCACAGATTCATCGACCATTATTAGGGTTTTATGACTTTTGACCTAGCTGATCTAGATCCCCTACAAATATCTCTAATATACCTAAATAAACATGCTCTGATACTAATATGATCCGTAAACTACCGTGGATATTCTACACTATTACAATTTTATTTGCTTTTACATTTCTAGATCTGTAGAATACAGATAAGAGTGCATGCATGCGAATTAAAAATTACACCAAAAATAGAGAACAACAAAATAAAATATCACACACATATTTGACACAAGATATGACCTGGGAAACCGTTTTGAGAGAAAAACCCAGCTAGATGGTGAGGCCTCTCTACCTCTTTCTTTGAATGGAAATATGGTTGCAGATACAAAGAAGTATGTCATGTGGTTAGTGGTCTACTATAATGCAAAAATCCTCTCTATATGTTATATCTCCTACCTCTCTTGGCTATTTTTTTCTCAAATATGGAACAAATGCACTCGAAGAATGGGCCCATTTTCCTCCAAGTGACCCTTATATAACACAACTTGATAGCCTACTAGTGTTTATGTTTGACTACCTCAACTCTTAACCAAAATTACAATAAAGACTATTCTAAAGTCTTATACATCATAGTCACGTGGATAGCCCCCTTTTCATGAATAATAGAGCTATTGTGTGTTACAGATCCATTTGGGCACATCACTCCCAACATCCAAATCAGTGTTTTAGGGCTCATCAAACCCTAATTTCAGTTGCTACATGCCCTAAACAAGTCACCCTTTTGAATGCCTCCTTCCCAAATAGTTTCATGACTAGAAGACATCCTGAAATGACCTCTAGAGGGACCAGCGCAGGTATGCCCATGTAAGGGTGCACTACAGAGCAGTTGAGTCCATTCCAGGGTGCTCCGCAGAGCACTTAGGCCCTCTTTCACCTGCGTTGTCTGAGATTGAGTGAAATTCACATAGAGTTTGGGGAATATTCTTATCTTTTGGAGTCATCTAGAAGTTTCCCTCACTTATCAACTCCTATGAGCTCGAAAATGGATGAGGAATGAGTTAAGATGCATCCTATTTTCTCATCCCTTCCTCCATGGAACTAATTCTAAGTATGGAAGGTCATTCAATACCACCATTTATGACATAACCTCCTTCATCCTCCTATAAATTGAACACTCATCTAAGTGATCAGGGGCCAGACTATGTTGAATTGTAAGGATATAATGTTTCTATGAGAATTGGCTTTGAAGCAAGTATTGTAATGCTACAAGTTTGTCATGCTTTTGATGTGATGTGGATGGGATCCAAGCTGGAGGAATGACTTTGAATCAGACACAATGGTTGTAATTTCTTCTTCTATTCAATAAAGTATTTGAACCTTTTCCCATATGTCTGTATTGTTATATGATGCTTATATGTGTGAAATGTATCTGATTCCATTCATTTGTATTGAATAGATCTTTTGTTTTGATAGGTTCTTTGTCTTTTGTTTGTGTTTACAGGTACTTCTCAAGCGTGTTAAGTATGGGAAGGAGCGACAAGATCGATACAAAGGAGACAAGAGGAAAGCGGAACTACAAGTAGGTCTTCTCATCTTCTTTGTCTTATCTATTGCTTATAAGAAAAGGCTAAAGTGCTTTAAATTGTTGTTCTATATATGGCTACTTATACAGGGAATTAGTATTTATCCGTAGATACCAAATTCTCCAAAAAAAATTGGTGACCATACTGGCGAAGATCATCTTTCCTAGTAGCTTATCCACCTCCTAGGGCACTCTTGCAGACCATACTTGTGTTCATTGATTGTATTTAAGCTCTTTTGCATTGAAATTTTGGTCAAAACTGTGTCAAATTTCCTTTTGAAATGGCTTACTGTCACCAACACAAGCTTGTGAGGGACACAATGCATTGCAGAGCACCCTTGTCTTAGGGACAATGCTCTGAAGCACACTGTCTCCCATTCAGGGCTGCGCTGATCCTCCTAGGGTCAGTTTCCAACCTTTGGATTGAGTTTTTGCCAACTTTCTTGTGTTTGTTTGTTTGCTGATTGATCAATGAATGGATTGTCTTAGAGAACACGTTTCTATCTCCTTTGCTAGCCCTAATTTGACTTGATTGATTAATGTTTCTTAACTGTTTTCTTTGTCATTATCAGTCCATAGTCAAAGTTAGAATATAGTTGATTAATCTTTGTTCAAAAGAAAGTGTCGTAAAAGTTTTCTTTTCCTCTAAAACAGAACTATGTAAAGTCTTCGTTCTTGTTAAAGATTGATTGATTGTATGTGCATTAGTTTCCTTTTTGTTCAAATTCACATTAAGGAAATCGAAAAGAAATACATGCATGTTGCATTGAAAAAGTTTGTGTGTGCTCATAGGAATAGTTTATTGAAATTGCATTAGATTGTTCTCTTTGCTCTTTGATCGAAAGAAATTTGATTGCTCTATCCCTAGTAGCTAGGATTTTCATTGTTAAATTGAATGAAAAGAATTCTTATCATGATAGTTGCATTCCTAGGAATGTCAGAATACATCACGCGCTGAACTTGAAAGGAAAATTCCTAAGCAAGATCAACTTAAAATTAACATCAATTTACCTAATGGAGTATTGTCATTAACGAAAAACTATTAGTGGTTCTAGGCTAGAGACATGTTCCGGCGTCGTAAAACAAAACAGTTGCCGCTAACTTGTCTGCAATACATCCCGAGTGCGATACCTCATTCCACGTATGTGAGTATATCGTAGCTCGTCCAATTACTTTTGGGGTAATAGGGCGATGTTACAGTACGTAAAGTGTATGGGAATGCTCTCACTGTGCGGTTTTGCATTAGACAACACTTATACTGATTGGGCCTCCACGTACCTTTGGGCATATATGGGAGGACAACATTAGGTTGCTATCCATCCTTAGGTAACCAAGTCGATCGCCTTGTACACTGTGATACACTGAACACAACATTCGGGGAGATTGCCTACCCGTACTTCTTGGTTCGCGAGGAGGTATTTTGCAGTTCACAGTTGCTTGGTAAACCTTTTACCTAGCTTACACATTTTTGTTTATTTCTTTCTTGATAATAAAATTAATCAACAATTGTGGAGGAACATCAACCCTTACCCCGTCGTTCGTAGAGAATAGTGAGTAAACCGCCTTTGCCGCCCGAAGCTACACCTATTCAGTTAAAGCGATCTCACTTAATTGAGTCTAGTACATCAAGAAATACTAGTTCTTCATCTAAATTACCCAAATCATCCATTTCGGTAAGTACTAAGACGCTAGTTACTCCAACTATTTCTGGTGCATCCATTTCCGAAGAAGAATTTTCACAATAACCTAAGGACATTATCATGATCCTAGTGAAACAATAACTGAAGTTGCTCAACAACAAGTTGATCCTCAACTTGAAGTTGCTGAACAAGAAATTAGTTTTGAACTTGAATTAGTTCAACCAAAAGTTAATCCAAAACTTATCACAGTTCAAACAGAAGTTACCTCTGAACCTGAAGTTGTCCAGGAACCTCTCCTTGAAACTGTTGTTCTTTTACCGGAACATTTGGACTTCGAATTTGAACATTCAGAAGTTGTTTCTTTATCGGAAGACGATCAACTGGTTAACCCTTAGATATTAGTAACTATTGAAACTTCCACTTTGTCAACACCAGAAGTCTATTACGGACCAGATGGTGAAGTTCTTCCACCTGGTTTAATTGTTGTCGAGGAAGAATTAGAAGAAAATACCACACCTAGAACCCCATTCTATTTTGGAACAGGCTTTATATTTACCCTCGTACCCCTTATTCTACTACTCCTTTTGATCTTGCTTCTTTTCAAGTACCCGTTGATTCTTTAGGACAATTTTTGGGTCAGTTAACTATGGCTGAACAACTGTCAACATCCCTGACTGTATCATCTGATGTAGTTGTGGTAGAATCTTCTATTGCAGCCTCTTCTATGTTTTCTACTACACCTGAGTCGCACCTATATGGTGAATCATCCGTCCCGGTTGGTTACCAATCTTTATTTGGAACCCACTTAGGGGTTGCTTCTACACCATGGTCATCACCCATGTCCTCAACCGAAATTCTGCCTGGTTCTTCGTTAATGGGAAATCAATAGTTTGATCTTGCATATCAATATCAAACTGGGAAATCTAGTCAACAACGACCTATGTATCCTTTACATAATAGATTTCTGCCATATGGAGAGAAATATTCTTATTCATCTTATCCTCCATATCCTGGAGGACCATCATATGGTAGTTTCTCGCAATATTAAGGTCAACCTGGAATTCGAGTCTGTCAATGGAAACCAACAATGCTAGTTTAACCAAGGCTTGTGTATCCAACATAACCAATGCGAACTGTGTTAGCTATTCCTACTACACCTGTTGTTACCATTGTGCTGCATTCACAAGTTCAAACAGTTGTATCTCAACCTGTACAAATTGGTCCTTCTACCTCGCAACCACAAGTTTCGGGTCAAGAAGTTCAAGTTTCTCAAGCTGTTATGCAACCACTGCTTGTGTCTAGGGTCCAACAACCTTAGGTTAGTATACCTTTATCTGGAGTGACTCAGGCTTACACTGGTATAGTTTATTCATAACCTGGTCAACCTTTCATTTCTGGGCAACAACAACTGTTAAATCAACAATAGTTGTACTAACAACAACAACAGTTGATTCAAGAACCGTGGCAACCCCAATTTCAACAAATTCAATTCCAGCAATTCTAACCCCAATTTGGACTTACCTAATAGACTCAACCAGGGTTTGGACAATATCAATCTTACCAAGGTCTTGTCAACAAGGCTTTGCTATTTATGGACAACCGCAAATTGAACTTGGTTATAAACAACCACCTTATGTCGGATTTGTTCATCGACCACCTTATCAAGGTTACCAAATGCAGATGCCTTATGTTGGTATGCAAAGATCTATTTCTCAAGAAATTCCATCATATCCTGGGTATGCTCAACCTGACTTGAATTGAAAATTGCCATTCGTAGCAACTTTAGAATTACCATATTTAAATCGGCTCACTAATGATCCAATCTTATATGCACCTTAGTGGCCGGTAATTCCGCATAAGTTACCTTTTGACATTTCGAAATTCAATGGAAATCCCAGAGAAGACCCATCAAATCATGCCATGACCTTTCATTTATGGTGTTCATCAAACTCCTTAAATGATGACTTGGTTAGACTCTTGTCTTTTCCAAAGAACTCTTACTGGTCCTGCTGCGAAGTGGTACATTGAGTTACCACGAGCTTCTTTCGACAAATTTATGACTTTAGCCACCACATTTCTAACCCACTTCCAGTTACCTATCAGATATGAGACTGGAACAAAACTCCTAACCAAATTTAAACAGACTACTGCTACTCATATATCAGATCATATTCATGAGTGGTGGCGTTGTCATCGAATGGTTAAAACATATGTTCCTGATCAACTTTTTGGCTGAGTGGTTCATAAAATCCTTTTTGCCATCAATCACCAAGGATGTGGCGAAAGGTGGAGTTGTCACAGAAGAGCAAGTAATTGCTTATGCCCAATATTTGGATTTGATTTATACACAATTAGGCACGCTCTATGACAATATTCCGAATGCACCCCGACCAACTTTCACTATTCCTCCTCCTCCATAATCGAGTAAGGACTCTCATGCCGACGACGGTGTGATTGGTTCTTCGAGCACACAAACAACAAGGATACCATCTGGTCAAACTCTTGCCATTACCAATCAAACTTCCAATGCATTAGAAAACACTCTTGCTTCCGAAGTTAATGTCGTGTCATTTGAAAAAGGCAAAAATCGAAAGCAACCAGGAGGCAAGAAGAAGGGGAAAAACAAGAAGAAATAAGATAATTCCCCTTAAGAGAAATCATCTGATTCCTCTAATTCGGCAAGGAAACCTCGTTATCCATGTCTAATCTGTAATGACGAGCATTTTACAAGAGATTGTCCACACCGCTCAGAAGTCTCTAAGCTTCTAAAGACTTCTAACACATCTGCAGTGTTGATTGATCCGTTTCCAAACTCGGAGACACATTTGGTTGCGACAGACCATGCTTCCACATCCCAAGTTCTTATGTTATCCATTACAAAGCCTCAAAATGAAGTTTTGGTGTCAACGAGAAATAAAGATTATGGAAATCCACCATCGTTGTCGAATAATCAGGCCACTGATCAACCTAATCCTTCGACTTCGACTTCATCTGAAAATATTCCACCACCTGTTGCGCCAGAATTGACAATAAAACCACCAAAGGGAGTTGTTCATAAATCGACATTTAACCCTTGAGCTTGAGTAGCTCATAATTATAACATAGTAGAAGATCTTGCTCAATCACCTTCTGCTATGTTGATGCTTGAGGTGTTACAAAACTGTCCCTCCTAGAAGTAGTCTTTACTGTCAACAATTCATGGAATAGACCCTATTATCACAAAATCTGACCTTGATGGGCTGCTAATCAAGTAGACTCTGAGTAACTCTTTCAAACCAATCTTTTGGTTGAGGCTTAGCCTCCTCAACCTGAGAGGGCTCTCTCAATAGGTTTAAGTTTTTTGATTAAAGATTAGATGGCTAACTCTAGGAACAAAATGGAAAAATGTATAACTGGTTGACTGGTCAAATCAAAGATTAGAAAACATCTATTGGGCTATGGAGTCAAGATAGTCTTCAACAAAACAACATGATCAACAAAACATGGAAGTCAAGGCACTTAGAGTTTAGGTTTATAAATAAAACAGTAACACAATGAAACAACACAACTTACAAGCATGTGAAGGAAGTTAGAGCATTTTCCAATGAATTCTAAGTATCACAAGCTCATACCACTACAAATAAGTAATTGAACAAGGCCATAAGAACATCAAACACATAAACTCCTTGTGAATCTTGAGTAGTCAAACTAATCTCTGTATTAAGTATGAAAAACCACAGTTTCTTACAATAACACAACTTTATTTTGCTAATGAAAATTACCAACCCCGAGGAATTTGATTCTCAAGCTTTATATAGAGTTTTACAACCTTGGATACTATGATCCATCTTTAGGGGAATTCGAATTCCTAACTTTGACACCTATCTATTCATAAAGCAAACTACTTAATTACAACTTGACAACTATATGTCTTTAAGAGTCCTAATACATATAGGAGTGAAACCCCTAAAACATGCTTTCAACAACCTTATCTATGACTTCAATACATTCTTTAATCAACTGCCAACCCATGTCTTCGAGCTTGATGATGTCCACAGTGGTGTTGCAAAACCTACTGAGTCATGACCTAACTGTCCTAAAAACTAGGAGACAGAGTTCCTCCTTTTAAGGCCCTTAATCCTTTATGCTTATCTTCGAGTAGTTTTGCTGGTGTACATGTGGCATGCATTAATAATCCAATAAAATTTCATTTTCCACATGTGCAAAAAAGGAAACTCGAAAATATGGAGGAAAGGATGAAACATGATCGTGCTACAAAAATACTCTGTTTTCGTAGCACAACTTTTACATCACTTATGAAATAATTCTTGGAAGTCTGCTTTCTACACCATTGCCATATGAAAATTCATATATGATCCCATGTCTACCAACAACTTCAAAATTTGGAACTAATCAGACCTTACCTTCGGAAAACATCTATAAGTGCTAAATGATCATCTTCAGCAGTTTCGTAGTGTGCTACGAAACTGCTGTGTATGCTCTTTTTCAACACGGCCTTCAAAAATCTGTAGTTTGTGAGTTTTTCAAAATTCCATGAAGATTGATATGATCAACCAAAAATAAAAACCACTTACCCTTATAAGATGTTCTTCTTCACAACTGTCCTTCCTTTTATATGCCAAAACTCTTTTTATGTGCCAAAACTATTTTAAGATATATCCTTCACTGCCCTTTTTCATCACCCTGTTTCATTATTGATGTAGACCTTTTTCTAGATTTGGTTAACTGTATTTCTAGGTCTTCAGTTTATCTCTTCAATCTCCTATTAGTAGCTCTCAGCTGAGCATTAATCCTCCTTACAAATCTGGCTTCTTTGATTGCAGGAACAGTCTAGGTAAAGTACTGAGTTTCACTGTTGATTATTTCTGGTTTGGAAACTTTTTCATCTTCCCAAAGAGCCGTTATCCTTTTGAGATCTATCCTTTCAGTTGCATGCCTTCTTGCTCTCACTCTCAATCTAGCAATTTCATTATTAGCAACTTTTAACATTTCTTCCATTTCTTCGTAACTGGCTTTTTCTATTTGAGTGGAAAGCACTGTGTTTTTGTCACCTTCAGGTCTTGGAGATGGAAAGTCTATCAACTCTTCTTGAATAGTAGAGGCTTCTTCTATTCTTCCCAACTGAATGTTGATTTCTTGCATCTTCTTGGATTGCCTGGTTAAGGGCTTTTTGGGTTTGAAAACAAATGTTGTAACATCATCCTCAAATTCCAGTTTCTTGGAGGATTTCATTTTCTTTGACTTTCCTTGATCAAATTTTATCACATATGCCTGCACCAAAGGGGATTCTACAATATCAATGGATTTTAAAATATCATTTACATCACCCTTCAAGCTTGAACCTTCTCCTGAGATCATTGTTTTACCTTTCTCCTTTGCAATTTGACTTCTAGTCAATCTCCTTTGAACTGGTTTGTTGGTTGACTGTTCTTGTGTCATTCCTTTAACGTCAAATATCTTTTCCTTTGTAGATTTAGGAGTTTCAAGAATAACTACTGGTGTTTTGCTTCCTTGCTCTTTCACCTGCTTCCTAGGTTTCAACTTAACATATCTTTTTGCCCTAGACATCACAGACTTGCTGGTTTCTGTTGATGGAGTTCCTTTAACCCTAGGGCTAATGTCTACACCTTGTTTTTCTATTCCAAAGTCACATAAAAACAAAAAGAAAGACCAATATTTGTTGATCCTTTTGAGTTCATGTAGAACTATCAGTTTAATTAAACCATGATGAAACAGGGAAGTTTCACATCCTTGAGATTTCCGCTGTACTTTATTTGCCATCTTAGCTACACTTCGATATAAGGAATAAGGCAAATCTAAAGAAATCATACCAGTAAAATGCAACAGGAGTTTAAAATGATATGAATAAACCTTTTGATATCTGCCTTCACAGGTGAAATAACGTTGAATGTTGAAGAGAAAGTTGGCATAGCTGTCCTTGATGTAGTCTTTGGGAACTGCCTTGATTAAGTCTGTTTCTACAAACTCTGGCTTTAGAAACACCTTACATGGTTCCATGTTGAATCTGAAGTTTTTGAACCATATATCTTGCCCCCTAAGGATCCCTGTCACCAAAGCTATGACCTCTGGAGAAATTTGCAAGTTCAGGATTTAGACCTTTGTGCTTGAGCCAGTGAAATGTAGTGCAAACTCCCTTGTCACCTGAGTATGTCCTCCCTGCAATTTCTTACAAAACTTCCAGCATCCTGCTTTCTTGAAGGCTTCTACAACTGATTCATCTCTGACTAAGACCTCAGTGCTTTCAGGCTCTGTTCTTAAACAATGACCAGACCTTTGACGTTTCTTCTCCTCTGGCAACTTTCCTTATGAATTCCTGTAACAAAACTGGCCTCGCTTGAAACTCTGTTGATCAACCTCACTTGCCAATGGTGGTCAACCTCGCTTGAGTTATGGATAAGGAAAACCTTGGTGAAAAATTACCAAAGCTTATTGTTCGAAAACAATTCTGTTTGAGGGTTTGCATGCAAATTAAATTATGAGACTAGCCAACCCTTTCGAATTTGAAATTCTTTCATAATGAGCCCTAAATTCGAAATGATAAGTTTGGATGGCAGCATGCTTAAGGACTGACACCCAATAATGAAAATTTTAATGGAATATTAACGGATTGATGTTTGACAACACTGTTCTACGAATCCGCGCTTTCATAGCGTGCAGGGAAAAGCGCTACAAAAAGAGTAACATTTTTGTAGCGTAAAGCAGACATTTTACACTATCTGTGCTACGAAAACGTGGTTTCAGGGCTAATTCCAAAAATTTTCAAAATGGTTTAAGCTATGAGTTTCTAAAAAAGATGTAAGACTCATGAAACATGAAATAAGGTTGTTGAACTTTATTTGGATATGAAAAATGAAACCTTTGAGACTCCTAACCTATCACCTACCCACTAAAACATAGGGTGACTTGACACTTATCTAAGACCATAACTAGGAACAATGTAAACCCCTATTTTGGTGATAACAGACCCTACAGATTCCAATCTTGTGGTTTTTAACCATGCGGGATATACACCACAGTTATCGGCGCAGTTAACTTTCCTAATTCAAGTAAAGGCCCTCAATAAAAACGTTCATTGAACTATTATTGACGAGGGGGAATCTACTTGCATTTTGTCAATGAGCTGCTGGAAAACACTTGGTTCACCGTCGTTGTCACGATCACCAACCACATTAAAAATTTTTGACAAACAAATATATACTCCTTGTGGGATTTTGAGTAACCTAGAAATTGAACTAGGGGACAAAACAATTACTGTTGAAGTTGAGGTAGTTGATGGACCCCTCGACTACAACATTTTACTGGGAAGGCCATGGGTATATGCTATGGATGCTATGGTTTCCACGTAATTTCATACTATTTCATTCCCTCATAAGGGTGGAATTGTAGTCATCGATCAACTTGCCTTCTTTGCATCTAGTTCTCAGGCTGCGGGAAGTATTTTGTTGGCACACAGACCCCCGCTGTCACTTCAAAGTGTTGGTGTAGGTATCTTTAAAGATCCTTCCCTAATGGGTACTTTTACGCTACCGTCACCATATGATTTAGCGGAAGTGGCAAGACTAGAGACTTGCAACATGATTTCCTCCACCTCATCTGATTTAAGGAGGATTACCAACAATTCTGAAGATGATAGTAATACTGAAATTATGTTGCTAAGCCCCATTGAGGTTGCATAGCAATCAATTTTTCTAGCTTGTGCAACAAACCTAAATCCACTTTCACCAATTGTATGGCTAGAACATTCATTAGAATATGGTACTTCTTCGAATCCTTTTCACGTATATTTTCTATGGATGAGGGAATCGTCCAATCAATGATGATAGGAGAAGAACCTTGGGAAGATTATCATTATCATTCCCATCTTCTAGATGACATCGAAGATTATTCAAATGAACTAAACCACCCTTCAATTGTTGATTTCCTTTCGAATTCTATTTTTATAGACACAACAGATTCCGAGCAAAACCTGTCAAATATTGAAGAAATGATTTCTATTAATATTTAAACCAAGCCTAATATTGTAGAAAACATTCATGTCGGCAAATCACCTTCTCCATCAGAACTTGATAGTTATCATACTCTCTTTTGTGAATTTGGAGATATATTTGCATGGTCATATGAGGAGATTCCAGGCATTTACTCTAGTATTATTGAACACGAAATCAAAATGTATCCTGATATCAAACCAGTACGACAATGGCTTCAACCTGTTCATCCAATGAAATCCGTTGCCATTAAAGCAGAAGTTGAAAAGATTTTGTGTGCTGGCTTCATTTACCCTGTACCTCTTACTAACTGGGTTTCCAACATTGTCCTTGTCATGAATAAATAAGGGACAATTCGAGTGTGCGTCGATTATATGGATGTAAATCAGGCATGTCCAAAACATAATTATCCTAATTTTTTTATCGACCAGATTATTGATGAATGTGCCGGATGCGCAATATTCTCATTCATGGATGGTTTTTCCGGCTACAATCAAATCAATATCCGCTAACAGGACCAATCTAAAACAACTTTTATTTGTCCATGGGGCACATTCGCATATAGGAAACTCCCATTCAGTTTGAAGAATGTAGGGGATACATTTTAGAGGGCAATGAACTATGTCTTCCATGACATCAAGCACATTGTTCAACCTTACCTTGACGATTTACCTGCTCATTCACGAAAGTGGACTGATCACCTGCAACATTTGAGAGCAATATTTTTACGGTGTCGACATTACAAGGTATGACTCAATCCACACAAATGTGTGATTTGTGTTGGTTCTGGTCGATTTTTTGGATTTTTAGTGTCTAAAGATGGAATTCGACTCAATCCACTAAAGGTTCAGGCAATTCTTGATTTGCCTCTACCTTCAAATATTTTACATTTACAGAGACTCCAAGGGAAGGCTAAATTTTTGAGGAGGTTCATTCCCAATTATGATGAAATGGCTAAAGGTTTTAAACGTCTTTTGAAAAAGGGGATACCCTTCCATTGGGATCAGGTTGTTGATGCTCTTAAAGATACCTTGATTAGAGCGTCATTAATATATTCTCCGAATTATCAAAACGACTATTACCTGTATCTCACCGCTGCAGATACAACCATTGGCATGGTTTTAGTCCATGAGGAAAATGGGATTGAACATCTGATTTATTATTTGAGTCATAATCTTAATGACACAGAAAGTAAGTACTCTTGTGTCGAGAAACTAGCTTTGGCAGCTATGCAAGTTGTTTAGAGATTTCGACACTACATCCTGCTCCGAAATACCATTGTCATTTCGGATTGCAACCCTATGACATACATTCTGTCACATCAATTGCTGGGGGGAAAATACTCAAAATGGATAGTCATTTTGTAAGAGTTTGATATGGAATTCATCAAGTCCAAATCAAAGAAATTTCTAGTTTTCACCGAGCTATTGTGCGACCTTCCCTCGACCTCCATTGATTCAACATCTGAACCATCGATTTTGGATGAGTCTCTATTTCTAATATCACTATCTGACTTGTGGTATGGAGATATATTGATTTATCTCTAGACCCAATCTTTCCGGCCTGATACCTCTCGCTTGCAACAACGACGTATTCGATACCAAGCCAAAAATTATCTGATCATTGCAACACTCTTTATTGTCGTGGTATCGATAGGATTTTACAGAGGTGCCTAACACATGAGGAAGCTAAGAAAGCATTGAATGATTGCCATTCAGGTGCTTGTGGTGGACACTTATCTGGATATGTTACCACACAGAGAATTCTCCGTGCCGGTTACTTTTGGCCAACTATATTCAAAGATTGTACTATTGCAGTCAGAAGCTGTCACGCATGCCAGATTTATGACCAAAAAACTAGATTACCACTTGCACCATTGCATCTAGTCATTGTCGTTGGACCATTTGCCAAATGGGGCATTGACTTCATGACATGTAACCCCACCTCGGCCCGGGGGCATGGTTATATTATAGTCGTCATTGACTATTTTACCAAATGAGCCGAGGTGATGCCGACATTAAACAATAGTGGCGAAACGACTGCTCTTTTATTTTTTAACCATGTGGTTTCCCAGTTTGGTGTACCACAAGCCATAGTTATAGATCATGGGTCACATTTTCACAATCACATGATGGCTGAGTTGACTTCTAAGTTAGGACTGTCACATGATAATTCTATCCCTTATTACCGACAAGTGAAAGGACAAGTTGAGGCCATCAACAAAGTCCTGAAGTGGATGTTGCAAATAATGATATGGGTTCATAAAGGAAACTGGAATTTCATCATGTACTCTACCTTGTGGGCATATCGAACCTCAGTGAGAAATGTAATTGGATTTACACTCTTTTAGCTGGTGTATGGTTTATAAGCAGTCTTACCGATACAATGCGAAATTTCATCTCTCAAACTCGCGATTGACCTGTTACCCGATACTTCTGAAGAAGAAGCGCGTTTATTGAAATTAATCCATCTGGATGAAACCTGTCGTGATGCCATATTGGCTAATGAAACACATAAGAAATGAATCAAGGCGCAATATGATAGAAATGTCAAGCCTCATATCTTCTCAGAGGGAGACTTGGTCTTGCTTTACGATCAGGAAGATGATAAACTTGGAGCAGGGAAATTTGAACCAATGTGGATGGGTACTTATATTGTCAAGCGTGTTTTGGCAAAAGGTGCCTATGAGTTAGTAGATTTTATTATGATGGGATTCCATTGTCGCAGCCTTGAAACAGGATGTACCTCAAACGTTACTATGCTTGATTGAGTGTAGTTGCATGTGTGTGTGTCTTTTAGAGTGTGTTATCTGGTTAGTAATCCACTTTGCATTTGTTGTAGATGTCGGAGTCTTCAAAACCATTTGTTGGTTATGCTGATGGTGCTAGTCATAGTGCGCAAAACCTATCTTCTGCAACATGGGTCATTTTTGCTCCAAGTGGCGAGTTAGTGAGTTTTCAAGGGATTTATATTGGTCGATCGACGAACAACATTGCTGAGTATAACGTGTTGATCGAACTTCTCTCTGATGCCATTTCACTTGGCATTTGCCAAATCATTGTTAGGCTAGACTCACAACTCATCGTACTACAACTTATAAGTGTGTATACCATCCGAAACTCAACAATTCTTCACATGTTCCTTAGAGTTCGTATTTTGGAAAGGTATTTTGAATACTTTCAATATCAACATATTTCCAGAAACTTTAAAACATTAACTGATTCTTTAGCGAATTATGTGTAAATAGACATTTGAGACACATGTAAATGTAATGTTTTCAATTCATAGCATCAGTTGAATAGGATTACACATAACCATAGAAAACTCTGAAAGTAAAATAGATAGGCGTTTTAAAAGTTTTTACAAAATTTGTGTCCAAGACATGTTTGGTCATCTGACCCAAAAAAATCAAAATGCATGCAAAACATCCTAAGTAGATCTAGTGGTGCTCATGCTAACAGGTCACAACATTTGCTATCATGCGTAAAAACCTTATCTAGTGGCTAGGAACACCAATAGTGTGGCATTGCAACCTCATAGGTAACTCCTCAATCTGGACATCTGGAATACCAAGGGTTAATCCCTCTATGTGATCCTGCAACTTTGCCAAGGTCTCGGCCAAATCCAAGTCCTGAAAAACTGCTCTCCCAATGTTTCTTCGCGATGGCCCACCTGCACCCTGTTAGTGTCCCACATGTTATACAATACCCACATCTGCGTGCATGAGAATGATTTTGGTTTAGACTTGGAAACATTAAAAACACAAAAAACATGTAGAAACTTGAAAAATCAAAAAACACTTTGGTCAAACAATTTACCTATAGCACCCCATTGTGATCCAACTAGTAGAATCAAATCTAGATCTCCACGGAAATCCATCCCTGAGTATGGATGCTCCTCGATGATGAGATGTTGTCGATCGAGCCAACTGAAGAATGTAGTGGAAAAAATGATTGTTGATTGAACCACATGTTGAGCCATCAATTTGACCCACCTCTGCATACATGGATCTCTAGGACCAGCTACACCCAATGGTACATGCCGTGGTTGCATCAACAAGATTTTCTCTAAGTTAAAAGCGATTAAGATCGAACCATAGCATAAAATCTTCGTCTTACCACTTTTTACCTTGGTTAGTTGTTCTTTGAGTGAAGAAAGCATGACCTCACACCAGTTGAATACTTTTGGCTCTAGACTGTAGGTTTTAACCCCGTACAGAAATTACCTACATACGAATTCTAAAACACAGAAAATAAACAATGCGAGAGCATAACACATAAAAACACATATACAAGAGATTTCCCCTGGATCCCAAAAATCGGGACTTAACCACTTGATTTTTCTTTTATATTCCTTTCATGTTATAATACATATTATACATGTTGAAGCATCCAATACCATGGACTGAAAACCATCGCGTCCAATACCATGGACCAAAAACCATCACGTCCAAAAAACATGTGTGAAAATCATGCACAAAACCATAGGTGGGTTTGCCCAACCTAACATAGGGTCCAAAACCGAAATTTTCCAGGGCGTTGCCCCAGACCCCATAAAGTGGGGTTACGAGTACACCTCAAACTCCCTGTGACCTCCCCCACTCTAACCCCTGGTTAACTACGTGGGCTAGTGATGGAAAGAATATAACACAACCCAACATTCTCCCACTTGTTGTTTTCTTTCCATAGGGGGCCACAAGAGAGCTTAGTCATTTATCCAACCCTGCAATGCCCATTGTTTCTCTACACCAAGAGAACTTCTCAGAGCTCACAGATTTTGTCAATGCAACTACAGTATTCTTCAAAGTGTCCACCTTTACCAGCAACACCTTTTCATCTTCTATCATATCCCTCACAAAGTGATAGTGAACATCAATGTGCTTTGTCTTTGAATGATATGCAGGGTTCTTTACCAAGAAAATTGCACTTTGGTTGTCACAGTCTATCCTTATAGCTTCCTGTACTAACCCCATACTTGAGCATAATCTCTGAAACCAAACTACATCCTTGCTTGCATGAGTGGCTGCCATGTATTCTGCCTCTGTAGTTGATAGTGCCACTACAGACTATTTCTTACACATCCAACTGACTGCACCTCCAAATAGGTTAAACACATACCCACTGGTAGATCTTCTCTGATCCAGATCTCTAGCCCAGTCTGCATCAACAAAGCCATGAATATCCAACACTCTGTCCAATCCTAGTCCTCCTTGGTAGCACAAACCATAATCACTAGTGCCTTGCAAATACTTGAAAACCTGCTTCACTGTTGTCCATTTCTCCTTCCCTGGTTTTGACATAAACCTGCTCAATACTCCCACTGCATGTGCAATGTCTGGTCTAGTACAAACCATTGCATACATCACGCTACCAACTCTTGCATATGGAACACGGGACATGTCCTCTTCCTCTTCTTGTGTCTTGGGACACTGTTCAGCAGATAACCTCACGCCTACAGGAATAGGAAACTTCACCAGTTTACTATCCTGCATATTAAACCTCTGCAGTATTGTCTCGACATACTTCCTCTGGTTTAACCAGAGCTTCCTCTTTGCCCGATCTCTTTTAATTTCCATGCCCAAAATATAGTTTGCAGCACCGAGATCTTTCATGTCGAATTTGGAGGACAATCGGGTCTTCAAATCCTGGATAATTTCTTTGTCATTTCCAACCAGCAACATATCATCCACATACAAGACCAGATAAATAACACGATCACCAATTAATTTAAAATACACACAATGATCTGCTTTGCTTCTGGTGAAGCCAAGTCCCCGTATAAATGTATCAAATTTCTGTTACCACATCCTTGGTGATTGTTTTAACCCATATAGAGACTTCTTTAACTTGCATACCAGTTCTTTCTTACCCTTCACCGCAAAGCCTTCAGGTTGCTTCATGTAGATCTCCTCTTCTAGATCCCCATGAATAAATGTTGTCTTCACAT
>APFE030672964.1:68570-80170 GCA_000404065.3 Pinus taeda | reverse complement strand
ACTTTTCCTTCTGCATTTGTCTTCTTTTTGAACATCCATTTGCTGCCAATGGGTTTCCTTCCAGCCAACAACTCCACTAGATCCCAAGCCTCATTTTTGTGCAAAGATGCCATTTCATCAACCATGGCCTCTTTCCAGACTTTTCCATCCTTTGAATCCACTGCTTCCTTCACAGTTCTGGGATCATCATCAGTAACAGACAAAGCAAAATTTGAAGAGAAAGCAGATGGACTATACCTTCCTCGCTGCCTTCTTTCTCAGACTGATCTTCTCACAGCCAGAGTTTGTGGCTCTTCATCTTCTGATTCCTCCTTTTCTGTAGAGTCTAATTCTTCTTCCTTTAGCTCAATCTCTATCTTCTCAGGTTCCTTTGGTTGGACTTCATATTTAATAACATTTTTCACCTCTCTGAACACCACATCTCGACTATACACAACCTTCCTTGTTACTGGGTTCCAAAGCTTATAACCCTTTAAACCATCCTTATACCCAATAAAGATGCACTTTTTAGATTTACTATCCAACTTGGTTCGTTTCTCCTTTGGAACATGTACATATGCATCACATCCAAATACCCTTAGATGTGAAAGAGAGGGTTTCTTATAAGTCCATACCTCTTGTGGAGTCTTATCCTCCAACGCTGATGAAGGTGACCTATTGACCAGGTAACATGCAGTATCCACCACCTCTGCCCAGAATTCTCGTCTTAACCTGGCACCATTGAGCATGCTTCTTGCCTTTCCATCAATGTCTTGTTCATTCTTTCTACAACTCCATTTTGTTGAGGTGTATATGGTGTAGTCTTCTACGATAATATACCACACTTCTTGCATAATTCTTCAAATTCATTACTGCAAAACTCTCCACCATTATCTGTCCTCAGCACCTTTATCTTCTTCTCTGTCTGGTTTTCCACTAGAGCCTTAAATTCTTTAAACCTGTCAAAGACTTCAGATTTCTTCTTAAGGAAATATATCCATGTATTCCTCGAGAAGTCATTTGTAAATTATACATAGTACACAGACTTACCTAGTGATGGAACTTTCACAGGTCCAAACACATCACTGTGCACAAGCTCTAATATATGTTTCACTCTCTTACTACCAGAGGGGAAACTCACCCGATTCTGCTTCCCATATACACAATTTTCATAGAAATCAAAATCTAGAGAGCTATTACTCATACCTTCTACCATACCTTTACCATGAAGTATTTGAAGGCCCTTCTTTCCAATATGTCCAAGCCTTTGATGCCACAACATGGTCTTCTCTCCAGAGACCACTAGATTTTCTGCTCCACTTTCAGGAACCACAGAACTATTGCACCCATCAATAACAGTGCTACCTTGCAGCTTGTACAGAGTTCCAATCCGAACTCCCCACATCAATGCTAGTGCTCCCCGAACCATTTTGCAGGTATCGTTCTCGAACACTGTTTTTACACCTGCATCATACAACTTACTTACAGAAATCAGGTTTTTGGCTAATGCAGGAATATGTAGAACACTTGGAAGCGTTCTAACCCTTCTACCTTGCAACTTCAACTTTACTTTTTTGTGACCAACGATTCTAGCCTTCCCGTCGTCCTCCAAGAAGACATCACCACCATCACATTTCTCATACTCATAGAACCACACTCTATGGGGAGTGAAGTGAATGGATGCACCTGAGCCAATCAACCATGCCTCATGATCTACATGTGTACTTGAAGAAGCCAAGTACACCTCCCCACCTTCATCTGATGTGGTTTTCGCCTCTGTAGAAGGAGCATCATCAGATCCCTTTCCTTTATCAGGAGCTTTAGATTTACAGTTCCTTCTGTAGTGCCCTTCCTTTCTACCTTTCCAGCACACCACCTTTACAGGTTTTCCTGGAGATTTAGATCTCCCACTCAATGAATTTTTGTTTCTGTTCTGGGACCATCCTCGTACAGACAAGGCATCACCATTCTGGCTCCCTATATTTTTCCGTCTCATCTCCTCCATCAACAAGGATAAGACTATTTCATCAAACTGTAAGGTAGTTGCATTGCTACCTATTGCAATAACCAGATTATCCCACGAATCTGGTAGACAAGACAACAAACTGATGCACTTATCTTCATCTGAAATTTAAATATCAATAGATGCTAACTGACTTACCATAGTATTAAATGCATTTAGATGCTCTGTCACCGAGTCTCTATCTTTCATCCTCAGGTTATATAGATTTTTTCGTAGGAACAGTTTATTCACCAGAGACTTAGATTGGTACAAAGTCCCTAACTTGTCCTACAAAGCCCTCGTCGTAGCTTCCTCTGATACATTCAGCAATACTGAATCTAAGACACGATCGTATTGTGCTCTTTGCCTTCCGATCCAACTTCTTCCATTCTTCATCGAACACTCTCGTTGGTTTAGTACCCAGATCTACTGTGATCCATTGATATTTATCCACCAACAAATCCTCCATCTTGAGTTTCCACAACTCAAAAGTCTGACCATTAAATTTCTCGATCTCTATCTTTCCACTGCTCGCCATCTTCTTTCACCACCAGAATCAATCTCGCAGGTCTCCCACTGAACAGGGTCTACCACAGGCACGAGTGAAACCCCTCAGCAACAATGGTGTTCCCTTGAAGCCCAAATTGATCCGATACCAAATGTAGGTTTTAACCCCATACAAAAATTACCTGCATACAAATTCTAAAACATAGAAAATAAACAATGCGAGAGCATAACACATAAAACACATATACACAAAGATTTTCCCCTGGATCCCAAAACTGGGACTACTAGCTTGATTTTTCATTATATTCCTTTCAATGTTATAATACATATTTATACATGCTGAAGCATCCAATACCATGGATTGAAAACCATCGCGTCCAATATTATGGATCGAAAACCATTACATCCAAAAACATGTGCGAAAATCATGCACAAAACCATAGGTGGGTCCGCCCAACCTAACATAGGGTCCAAAACCAAAATTTTCTGGGGTGCTACCCTGGACCCCATAAAGTGGGGTTACTCGTACGCCTCAAACCCCCTGTGACCTCCTCCACTCTAACCCCCGTTTAACTACGTGGGCTAGTCATGGAAAGAATATAACACAACCCAACATAGACACTCAAGATCATATTGCATATATGATCTATTCGCCAGATGTAGTGTCACCATGCCAGCCAACTTTGCAACTATGAAGAGGATCATTCTCAAAGGCAAATCACCTACATCCCTGATGTTTATTTTCCCATCCTTGCTAGGCTGTGTACCTGGATGATAAAACTGTCGAATGTAATCTCTCATCGATTCACCTCCACAGGCAAATCTAGAAAGGGAGATGGGGGCACCTCGTCTCAATAGTATGGTAGGAAAGTAAATGTCATCAATGGTAATAGGGACCATCTTGTCCCTTATGTGAAAAGCCTAATCTTTCGGACCCCATGCATGAACAAGGAACTGCAATAACTCTATTTGTTGCCTCATTCCGGACAACTTGAAGTATTTGAGTAACCCACAGTTTTTGAGGGCCTCAACTGTACCCAGATTGTTAGGGAGACCATGTATTGTTCTTCATGCTCTCTTTCTCGCCATGTAATTGACATTCTGATCCGATGAAAGCCTGAAATACAATCATAAGCTTAGTTAGGATCCTTTCCATGCAAAAAAGAGGACAAATTTTGGAGAAAACAACTAAAACAAATTGGGGAAACTCGCCCAGCACAGCCCAGGCACAGAGATAGTGTAGTATAGAGCAGACAACCTTCTCTTTGGGTGCTCTTCAGTGTAGTTTTCGATGTGAAATCTTGTTTTGATCCCAAGGCAAGAAAATGAAACCCCATAGGCCCCATAAAAACCTTAAAACTTGTATGAAATGACAAAAGAATGACCTGAAAAGAAAGAGGAGGGGTAGATCTCCTACCTGGTCTGGACGGTATGAGAAATGCTCGACAGAATTTCTCGCAATCAGCTGATGAAGTTTGAGGTAAAAAAATAGCCCAGAGCAGAAAACTGAATGGTAAGTTCCAAATGGTAAAAATGTCATGGTAAAAACTTGTTTTATGTTTATTTCATGTTCATTAATCAAGTAAACGTTAGTATTTGCCTATTTTACCTATGAAAGAGGTATTTTTAATCCATTTGGTGGTGTTTTGAGCAGGTTTTATAGCTTACTCACAGAATTTGATGTGCTCGATTGTAAATTGTACCTTTGACCATAGAGTATATTTTTATCTCTTTTTCGAGATCTGTTAAAAAACGAAAAAGGAACCTCCTTGGAGTCCTCTTTAAGCTCTTTTTAGACTCTCTAAAATGAAAAGATTGCCGAGTGCTTGTCCTTTTCAACTCGATAACAGATTGGAAATGACATCTACTCAATATAAGTTTAACCCTTTTTTCGGGCTGAGATAGATTATTTACGAAAAAGGAATATGTTGATCGAACATGGTCAATAGGTTCGCTCTCGTATTGTTTTACGCTTTTTTGAGCTTGAGAGACAAATTTACAAAAAAGAACTTGTGGAGTTTTATTTTTTTTCCCTTTCAAACTCTCTAAACATGAAAATGACTGAGATATCTTTGTCAATAAACTCGTTAAAACATCAAATAGCGACAAAATTGTCCATCTAGACAAGATCGAGTTTCACCTTCGATAGACTCGTTAAAACATCACATAGCAATGGATTCACCTGAAGGGTGGAATTATACAACAAGCATATGTTATCCTCCTCAAGGCTGATAAAAAATAAAGATGTACTGGTTAGCAATGACTGGAAAAAATGGGAAAAAGGGGAAACCACTTTATGGTTGCACGTCTCTCTTGAACATGACACTTTCACTGCATCACCGTGACTATTTAGGTTGGGTTATTAGTTTGATGGTTATCATACCGTAGGTCTATCATACCATCCATCACTTTGTTTTGGGTCAATGCTACCAATTCATTTTAGTGTCGCCGACATGTTCAAGAGAAGTCATCTAGTCAAAATTCATCCTTTGCAATACCATAAACCTTCATTTTCATGATCGCCATTCCTAAACCTTGTGTTGTCAGTCAATTTCCATCTCCAAAATCATTACAATCGTTTCATATTGTTGATGTGGGATACATTAAGGCCCTCCTGTGACGAGTTGCTTCTTGTCGACATCAACACATTATCCAAGAAGTTGACTTAGAAACACCCTTCTAGTACCTTGAGGCTTGAATACATCAATGGTAGGTTTCTCGCTTCCGACGATAGGTTGAAATAAATGGCCTTTGATGCAAAGACTTTGTGTGGTGTTCGACATCAAATCATCCATTCACACCATGCAGAATGTACTGCAATACATTCAGGATCATTATCATTATTGATGATTTCTCTCGCGTCTGTTAACAACTTACATCATTGGCTGGTAATCAGACGGTGTCTTCCCATATTTGACTTCAGATCATATATTCACATCGTTAGATTCGTACTTGAGAGAACGACTGAATGAGATAGAAGATGCCTGATGTAGTTTCATCCATTCAGGTTGTGGTTTCAAGAGTACTAAATCATATGTACAATGGATTTACATTCATGGTCATTCCGAGCATGGGTCTAATGTACAAACGACTGTCTATGTACATGTAATGAAAGTTTATTTTTTGAGCATGGGTATGCCTTCCCTCAGCAAATTCATGTAAAAATAAAAACTCATGATATATGTATTGTAATTGATGTAGGTCACCTTCCGCTTCGAAACCTCCTCATCACATCGTAAAGCATTTCATTCGACATTTGTATTTTTCAACTTCATACTTTAGGGGGTAGCTGTTACAAATACATTTGGGAACATCACTCCCATCATCCATATCAGTGCTTTAGGGCTCATCAAACCCTAATTTCAGTTGCTACATGCCCTAAACAAGTCACCCTTTTGAATGCCTCCTTCCCAGGCAGTTTCGTGACTAGAGGACATCCTGAAATGACCTCTAGAGGGACCAACGCAGGTAGGCCCATGTAAGGGTGCACTGTAGAGAAGTTGAGTCCATGCCAGGGTGCTCTGCAAAGCACTTAGGCCCCCTTTCACCTATGCTGGGCGAGATTGAGTGAAATTCACATAGGGTTTGGGAAATATTCTTATCTTTTGGAGTCATCTAGAAGTTCCCCTCACTTATCAACTCCCATGAGCTTGAAAATGGATGAGGAATGAGTTAAGATGCATCCTATCCTCTCATTCCTTCCTCCATGGAACTAATTCTAAGTATGGAAGGCGATTCAATACCACCTTTTATGACATAACCTCCTTCATCCTCCCATAAATTGAACACTCATCTAAGTGATCAGGGGCCGAACTATGTTGAATTGTAAGGAGATAATGTTGCTATGAGAATTGGCTTTGAAGCAAGTATTGTAATGCTACAAGTTTGTCATGCTTTTGATGTGATGTGGATGGGATCCAAGTTGGAGGAATGACTTTGAATCAGACACAATGGTTGTAATTCCTTCTTCTATTCAATAAAGTATTGGAACCTTTTTCCCATATGTTTGTATTGTTATATGATGCTTATATATGTGAAATGTATCTGATTCCATTCATTTGTATTCAATAGATCTTTTTCCTTGATCGGTTCTTTGTCTTTTGTTTGTGTTTACAGGTACTTCTCAAGTGTGTTACATATGGGAAGGAGCGACAAGATCGATACAAAGGAGACAAGAGGAAAGCGAAACTACAAGTAGGTCTTCTCATATTCTTTGTCTTATCTATTGCTTATAGGAAAAGGCTAAAGTGCTTTAAACTATTGTTCTAGATATAACTACTCATATAGGGAATTAGTATTTATTTGTAGATACCATATTCTCCAAAACAATGTGGCATCCTCTCTAATTATGGAGGTGAAAACAAGAAGGTCAACTTATGAGTGACATAACTTTTACATACGGACTCTGATTAACACGATTCTTACATTGTCGAGAAGGTATTTGTGTTTAAAATAGGAAAAGAATGTGTGGCGCTAAAGCGATAAAGTTTTGCCCCCAAAAATGCCATTTGATACCTCAAAATGCTCCTAGAAGATTTTAGACCCTAATTTGCTAAACTGGGCCCCATAGTTAACAATGGTCCTAAGGATTGTTTCCTATAGTTTTTCCACTCTGAAAGCTCCTAGATGGATGAAAAACAATATAATGATCCAATCTAGACTAGTTAAGTCATTTTCGATGGACTCTCCCTTTTACTTTACGTTGTCAAGGTGTGGAATCCAGCTTTTTCATTACTCGAGTGCGCTCCATAAAGAAGTATAAAGTGGCCAGGACATCACACCAAAAACTACATTTAGACTTAGTTTTGACTGTTGTCATGAATATCCACATAGATATGTTCGTAACTTTGTTTTATTCTCGCATTGTCATTTTATGCTAAAACGTGATTTAGGGTTTTGGAAAGGCATATGGAATCTGAGTCCATACATATCTCAACATTGAAGTTAGTAGCACATACAATTTCCAATTTGCAACTAGTACATATAAGCTTATATCCAATAGAAAAATAACAAAGATGTGGTGAACCTGTATAATCATAAAACTATATATTAATGAATGGATTTATTTACTTTGGATGGAACTTTGGCATTCACTTTTTTGCTTTATATGCTAGTTTTTTTTGTTTGTGAAGTTTTTATATGTGGTTGTTCATTGCTAAAGTTTTTATTCTTCTTTCTATGCTTGCGCATGACATGTTTTTTTTTTTTTGGTGGTTGGGGGAGGGGCATATATCATTTTATTAAGTCAAATTATTCTTGTATAATCACCTATGTTGGCTATTATGCTTGTCACATTAGCTCATCACCTGTAACTTTGGTCATGGTAAGTGTTGTGTTATGTCAACTATTTTAAATGCTCATTGGGACCGCCGGTGTGATAACCTTTTTAATGCTACTAAGAATTTACGGGAAACACCCATCATGAAAATGAGTTAAGGTGATGGTGTCATGAGCACAACGACACTACAAGTATTGGACCTCCAGACTCTTGATGGAGCGATGGGGGGGGGGTCGACTCGTCATGATTTAATTTTCCCTGCTGTATGTTGTCAACCATGTTGTGTGTGTGTGTACAAGTTTGATTTGAAACTTAATAACAAACTAATGGTCATGTATATATTTCTAGCTACATGGGTTGGTGGTTGTAGGACCCCCCATTGACCATGATCTTAACATATTCTATATCAATAATTTGACACTTTACAAAACCTGGATCGATTATATTCGCATTGTCATGGCTTTTGTGTGTGTTTTCACCCTCGATGTGATTACATTGCAGAACCATTGACTCACAAGATAATTATCATTAAAAGAGAAGCCATGTTTGGTTCACTATGGAAACATATGTATGAACACAAAATCTGACAAATATAGGTAATACACATACTACATTTATGGAAGTTAAACTCCCAAAGTTTATTTACATGCTTAAAGTATAAAGTGCAATCCTAGTATATTGTAAGTCATAAGGTAATCAAAGTTAAAACGTCAATAACACCTTTCACAACCCATAATAACTCAAGGGGGGGGGGGGTGTTAGCTAGTGTTACATTATGATTTATATATGAATGAGTTAGGTCGTCATTGTCATTGCCATTATGAGTGAGTTTAGTTTCCATTGTGAATATGTAAGTATAATTTGACTTCTTTGATCTTTGTTACTATATTTGTTTTAATGCATATAATTGATAATCCCTATCATGAACCAAAATAACATGAGAGAATCAACTTGTATGTGGTTTGGTTCACATTTTTATGTAAAAAATCATTTTCGTGAATAAAAGATTGGGAAACTAAGGTCGAGTTTGGAGAAGGAAGTGCACTTTGAGCATTAAATAAAATATTTACATTTTCATGGAGTTAATTCTTGTAGGATCATATATTTATAATGCTATAAGGAAGCACGTTAGCATGATGTAAATGTGTAGTTTATGGAATATAAGGGATGAGAAATTGACAATTTTTTGAGAAGATTATTAGCACCAAATGCCTCTATTAGAGAGAGGGGTAAATCCAAGGAAAATTGATTCTAAATTGTTAAAGATATTCTACTAAAATGATTCATCCCTATATCTCATATATTTCTACAATATTATCATGTAATGCATTACTTGATATTCATATTTAATGTTAATTGTTTAATGTGTGAAAACAATAAAATAAATGAAACTAAAATGAAAGAAGCAAAGTAAATGAATCACCATCCACATAATAAACAAAATAGGTACTCTACGAAAATCCAATATAGGAAAAACCAATGTAGAAGGTGACACTTAGGTTCTACTCTTTTCTTCTAAGATATGAAATACAAATACAAAGAAAGGAATACTCACCACGAAGAGGCCATGGACATTAGGGATAAAATGGCTACTAAATATATCTAACTAACTTTGTTCCATTTCAATATATCACTCCCCAATGCACTGCTCAACTATGGAACAATAAACAATACAATAAGAATGGAATCCTTTCTTCTCCCAATAAACTCATTTCTAAGATAGCCCATTAGCCATCCAAGGATAGGGTTGGCATTTTTTTATGCCTCAACTACCAATTAATGTTAGGTTTTGTAGACCCTCTATAATATTTTTTAAAGTCTACATGTGGTTAGCTCCACATGTGCGAGTAATGTGAGTTGATATGACATCCATTTGGTATCATGGTGGTCAATAATATAGATCAACTAGCAAGAGGAAAAAATCATGCATACAAACTCCAATTAAGGCGATATTTGCATTAATGGAAATATCTTGATGTTGACAAATGTTCAAAGATTGTATATTATGTAATATCTAGATTTCTATATAGCTGAGAACAAATAAATATAGTCAAGATAATAAAAATAATAATTACCCTTCTCCTATGAAACCAAAATTAAAGATAAAAGATAAATGACTCAAGATTGAGTAACCATTAAGATTAAAAAAGGTGAAAACTAGAATCTCCCATGTTAAAAGATATTGAAGAAAATAAAAAAGATAATAATTATTGAAATAATAAAAGAAATATGGTGTAACCCACGTGGTGTAACATAGACAATGACAAGATGTTTTGTTAAGGCACTCTCTGGTGAAAAGGCTACTGGTTTGAAACTCCATGGGCAAAAATCCAAGCATGCTAAAGGTTGGTGTGGCCTAGGTCGGGTGCGATTCCCGAGTGATTTTGACAGCTTAGATGCCCTTGGGTCATGATTTCTCAAGCCACGGGTTAGGCATGCCAGTCATCTCAAAACTTACATTATCTAACAAAGAAAAACAAACATGGTGTAAAAATAATATATATTATTAATAAAAAAATAAAATTAGATTAAATAAACAAAAAGAGGAATTCATACATAAAATGGAATAGTGCTTAAAACTATAAGAAACTTTCTTGTTGAATAAGCAGTAATAGTTATCAATACAATTTGGGTTCACAAACAATCTAAACCTCATGTACAATAATCCCCAATTCCCAAGCTTGCAATAGATTAACATCCCAACATGTACCCCAGGTTCTAGACTATGTGCACCATATGTCCCAAAGGCAATAGGCCTAGAAGAATGCGGGTATAAAAGATAAGCCAAATTAAATGAAGGAAGCAAATTGAAGCTCATGGAGAGCCTAATATAAAAAATATATATACCAACACCGTAATCCAATCCTTCCACCAATATCACATTCTTATAAATGATTCCACTATTCAAACAAATGCATGAAATACCAACAAATAACCCAAGAATGAAGGTCCCACATGGCAATAAGTTAATCCCGATGAATCCAAACTACCATCACAGTGAAATTGAAAGCTAGATTCACCACAATCCCACAATGGTGACAAGATTTCATTCAGAATCCTTCGACACCTCAAGAAGAGATTAATATTTTCATGTTAAGGGTACTTGAAGATATCCTCCAAACTCCCATTTCTATAGGAACGGAATGATGCACTAGTTGTTGATGCATGTGATAATGAATGTTTATTAATTGAAGCATTGATCCAAATCAAACCATTAAGGGATAAAATGATTATGGAATCCCCTCCCCCATTTCTCATATACACCCCAGTGCTTAATTATGTGGCATTGTTAGTTCATTGATCTACTAAATAGTCTAGGCTTGTTTTCAAATAGGAGAATGAAATTTCAGTGGAGAAAATTACCTTTTTTTAATTATAGTCATTGTGATTTCTAGTTTTCTATGCATTAAAGTTATTTTTTTCTAACATAATTTTGATTACCATCATGGAATCCCTAATGATCTAAAGCCTTGACCTTTTCTTATGTGGCTAAGAGGATGCCACATAATAAAGCATATTCCTTGAGTTACTTATTTATGGCTTAGCAAATACCTCGTGCACAAGTAGCTACTATATTTCCTTGAGGATCATAAAGAACCCCCCCACACTTGTTGTTCTTAAATTAGGAATTCACTTACCATGACTATGCAATAATAATTTTGTAAATATAATATAAATTATTATAAGTCTTCATTAAATTTTAATGAAAATTTCAATGAGCTCTGTTTTCTTTTCGAAATTGTTTACGAAATATAATTGTATTACTTTAAACGTTTTGAAGAAATGTTGATAGAAATAATGTCATTAAATTTGACTGGATTTATATATTTGGAG
>APFE030672964.1:23301-68413 GCA_000404065.3 Pinus taeda | reverse complement strand
TTGGAGGTGGTAGTAATTTTGTAGAATTTTATGGTTTTTTTTTTAAATAACATTTGTGGGACTTTGAAGATGGGAGTGGTGCACTTTATAATGAGAAACCCTACAATATATCTCCCAAGTACACAATCCACTATTTTGAACATTAAAATGAACAAAAATTCATAGTCCAAAACAAAATTTTAGGGAAAGATTCCCCCCCTCCGCCACTTAACAAATATGATCTTAAATGCATTTCATATGAAAAAATTGAACTATCATTTGATCTTTCCTTTCAAATTTATAAGCATAAATTACTTGAACAAAAAATAATTATTTCTTAAATTAAACAATTTTGGAAAAAATTAAAACTATGTTTTATATATTTCTTAAATATTTTGTTTTAATAAACATTATATTAAGATGGTTATTCTCACATGATCTAAAACTCCTCCCAAACGTATAAAACAAGGGAACTTGAAATCAAGTCCAAATTTCATAGATTTTGAAGTTCACTATTTAATTAAATATATTTAGCTTATCAAATGCATATAATAACAAGGCTTGAAGCCATTATAATAATATATTCAATATGAGCTTAACATGTTACTTGTGGTAAGTGAATATGGTTGAGGAAGATATAAACAATCATTCCTCTTAACCACATAAGATAAACCTAATTGACAACTAACAAATCTAACTACTAAAAAAAAAACTATCCTCATATACTAAAAATAATAGAAAACCTAAAATAAATTGAAATACATATCACTACAAATAATTTTTTATTAAAAAAAATTGGAATGACAAACAAATTAAACGCACGAATATTCTATCCCGAGGAGAATAAGTGAGCAAAGAAACAATATATTTTAAAAATAATAATTATTGATATCTACTCGATAAATATTGATGACTTAAGACCATGGAATTAGAGAATAAATTTTTCATTTCTACTTTATTTCTCCTTGAGTCATGAGAAATATCTTTATACTCCATATGAGTAATATACATGTTTTGGTTCTTGAGAGATTGCTTAGACAATAAGGCTCAAAGCCATTACAATAAATACTCATTAGGAAGTCAACATGTCGCATGAGAAAATTGAACCCAGGTGGTACCTCTACCTAAGAGACAAAGGGTTGGGGGGGCTAGTGATGCCTAACATTGCACTGCTACTTAAGAACAAAGGGTGGGGGAGGGGGTGATTCCCAACATCACACCTCCATCCACGGGCTTGTCTAGGCTAGCTAGCAGGGGTGCAATGTCGGGCATCGCCCCTCCAACTTTTTCTTTAATCAATTAATTAATTTATCATTCTTTAACAATTAAAATATATTTTGATTTTTAAAATATATATTTTTATTTGTAAATTTTTTATTAAAAGACTTATTCCTATATATTATAATATATAATATATATATATATACTAAAATTTATTAATTAGGATTGGCAGGAGGGGGACGGGTGCTTTATGACCTCGAGGAAACTATTTTTTTTTAGTATTCATGGGTTTAGAACTTTTGACGAACAACCAATCATAAGCTTATGGTAACTTCTAAGGCCTCATTTGGCTAAAGAAAATCAAGTCCATTCGGTGTTGGGAGATTCTCTTCTCATACTTCAACATATGGTGTAGGTGTCCACTCCGAAGGAGAAATATTTAGAGATTCTCATGAAAAGAATGAGAAAAGTGGTAGAAGCAATACCTTCAATAACATATTTTCATGTTCTTCGTGACTTGAATATAAGTTGATTATTCTGCTAATGAAGGTTGCAAACTGAGGATGGCGAAGTTTAGAGTTAATTGCCTTTTAATGCATTCTATAATCTCCTAAACAAGCTTGAACTCAATCTCTCTTGATAAATCAAGAATGGAACATAAAATATTTCATTACATAAAAAAATAGGGGGAGCCATGGGAAATGTGGCAACCTAAATCATTATTAAGCATGCAAACTATCCAAGAACTTATATCCCACTCACTATACTAATTGTGTAGTATAAGATGACAATCATTCTCTAGCATTGAAGTATATATTTCCCTTCATTTTAGTTAGGCTTGGGTGGGCTGATATCGCTCTCCAACAAGGGATAATTATAAAGAGTAACGTTGCTCAGTTTTCTCTGAGATGTGGGTTTCGATTCATGTGAAGGGTTGGCTTGAGATTATCTTGCCACCAACCTTCATTTTTTTTTGAACACAGTTGAATACTAATATATTATAAAAACTTCAGAAAAGGGACAAGTCCCATTGCAAATGCTTGAGGTAGCTTAGTGTAATTGGAACAAAATGGGTATGCAGTCCCTTGATCCAATTCACTGTTCTTGTTTTTTAAAATTTGGAAGACATAAGGGCTATATTGCCATAAGAACTGACGGAGGAGCAAATAGTATTTACAATGCATGTGAAATTATCACTAGAACTGGTTGACCAAGTCCTCAGGTGGCTGTTCTTTTTTATCGCTGTTCTTGGTGGATGCTTCCCCTTGCATGCTTTGATTCAACGATCTTATGTGACTGATTGCTTCTTCCAAGTGATTGCATTTCTCTTTGAGGCTTTTGATTTCCGCCTTCTGTTTTTCAAGTTTTTTCTTCTTTGATTTGTTCTCTGACTGGAATTCTTCTTTGAGTTCATTGAAATGCTTTTGAAACAGGCTATCATGAAGCAGTGTGCCTTGCAGAGGGTGCAATTGCTGTTGGTAACAACACGGTTCAATGGGTTTTCTGACATTGTTGAAGTGTCTTGGATATGCTTGTTGATCTTGATGCGGAGCTTGATTAGGTTACGCCAGAAGAGAGAATGAAGGTTAACAAAGATTCTGGGAGACGAAGGCAGGCGGGCCAGAGTATTGATGACAAAGGAGCAGTTCAGGAGGGAGAAGGTAAGAAGCAGAGCTCCAGATATTTGGATGAGTGGGAAGCAAATGATCACAGAGAAGGGGAGGAAGTGACTTCGGAGAGGAGGAAAAGGTACAGAGGAGAGAGCGAGGGGATGAAAACAGAAAGGAGATGAGACAATTTGTAGTGAAACAGAATCCAGCAGAGTCGGATGAGGTTGATTCATAGCGACAGACCAAGCGTTAGTGGAAAATAAGAAAATATAGTCCCAGCAGGCGGATGCAATACCTCGCAGAGCTGTCGAAGAGGATCAACAATAACTGAAGCGCACAGAAGACGGCCTGGAACAAGAGCGACACGAACTCAAGCCTTTGCCAATCAAACAAAGCACTTCCACCACACAAACAGTGAGATTCTAGCTGGACCAACGCACCTTGAGTTGCTTATAAGCCCGCTCTTTCATTAGAGCCTCAAAAGGAAGATCGAACTGCTCTGAATTGCACCTGTCCCAAACGTCAAGTCGAATTTTTCTTGAGCAGTCTTTGTGGATTACGAAATGATTTTTGCCTAAACTTTGAGTGTTCTTCCCATGCGACTCTTCCAGCTTCGTTATCCAATACAGATTTCCCTTATGCCTGAAGATTTTCTTGACTGTTCTCAAGATATGGAATAGGATAATGTTAGTGCTGAGGAGTTCGGACATCCAGTTTCTTTGTCTGAGGGGAGAGGCAGTCTTTTTGTTGAGATGACTGATCGAACCCTAAATCACATGCCTGACTGCGAGGAGGGACGACTTATGGAATTGGTTTTTCATATGTATTATTGTTCTCTTGAACCTACCCAATAGGTCTGGTTACTGCATTATTGGCTAGAGAGTCGGCCTTAGTGTTATAATTTCTCATGACGTGTTTAAATTGGATGATCACTAATTGTTTTGTGTTTTCCACGCTCCTTTGCTTGATTCTATTGAGGGCTTGGTTTTTGAAATCACCCCCTGATTCCATAGCTGCGATCATTATTGCCGAGTTGCCTATTATGACTGGATTTTTAGCTTGAAGATTTTTTAGGATACAAGTACTTAGAAGAAGATTGTAGGCCTCAGCCTTGTTATTAGTCATATTACCCAGTCCCCATTCGTAAGTAGTGATGGCTTTCCCATCTTGATCAGAAATTATTCCCCCTGCTCCTGCTTGTCTAGGGTTGTTTTTGGAAGCACCATCGAACTGAAGAGTAAAAGACTTTTGGTCTTGAATCCATTGTTCTATTTCATTTGGGGTTCCCCTGAGTTTCCATTTTTTTTTCCTTTTTCCTGTCTTTGCTGCAACTTGTTTATTCATTGAGTAAACCAACGAGAATTTGTTGAAGCATTCCTCCTCATCTTTTTGCCAGTTGGTGTGATCGATTTTATACACTGAGTTGGCGCTGATCATTTTCGCAACTAGTCCCAGAGTTTTGGCCAGAGTGAATGCTCGGTTTGGCTTTTGGTTTTTGAAGATACGACTATTATTGGAGAGCCAAATTTGCCAGCAAAGAGCATATGGAATGCATTTCCAAAGTCGGGCAATTATGGATTTACCTTTTTTTGCATGGGGGTATCCTTTTTCCCAATTTCTGTTTAGAGTTGTGAGCTGATCAATGTTTTCCCTAGGTAACCTCAAAGGACTAATAATTTGGCGCCAGTAGTGTTGGGCAAAGGATCAATCGAGGAATAAATGTTGACTTCTCTCCTCCTCCTTGCAGAAAAGGTAGCACATTGAAGGACCTTGAATCCCTTTTTCTTAAGATTTTTAGCGATGAGGATTTTCCCTTTTAAGAGGGTCCACGTGAAATTTTTTTATTTTTGGGAGGCATTCATTCTTTGAAACTGCTGACTGAAGGTTCCAGTTTTCTAGGTTGTTGCTAGATTGTAGGAGCTGATACCCAACTTTCACTGTAAACTTCCCTCCGCTTGGATCCCAAACAAAGCTGTCTTGAGAGGTTTTATTTGTTGGGCAGCTCCCATCAACGTTCTCTTCAGATCTGCCCACTGATTTTTTAGATGGTTTGGGAGAGGAAGGTCCTTCCAGGTAGACCAACAATTTTGATCCCATACCGAGATGTCGTGTAAGGAATTAAGGCTTTTTGCCTCCATCCAAATTTCAGGGGTTTGTACTGCTGATAATGGCTTCGTGGCTCCGAACCCATTATTTTATCTGTCCAAAGATTTATATCTTTTCCATTTCCAAGGGTCTTTGAAATATGATTTTTGATTTGGGGAATGACCTTTTTGATGAGTCTCCATGTTGGAGTGCATGGTCTTTCTGTGATCAGAATAGTGAGAATCTTAGAGTGCTTCCCATTAAGGTATTTTTTTAGAAGGGCCTTGACCCACCAGTTGCCTTTTTCCATTAGCATTCTCCACACAAGTTTAAAGGCCATCGCTTTATTTGTTAAACTTGGAATTTTGATAGATATGCCTCCTTTTTCGACGGAAAGGATCACCTGTTCCCAGTGGACTAGACTGAATTTTTTTGTGTTTTGTTTCCCTCCTTGCCAGAGAAAGCCTCTCATAATTAGCTCCATTTGTTTATGGAGGCTAGTTGGAGCCAAAGTGACAACATACTGATAAATAGGAAGGGCTGAAAGGAGAGCTTTAATGAGGATGGTCCTGCCCACTAGATTTAACCACATAAGCCCCAACTTTGAAGTTTCTCTCTCATTTTTTCTATCTGCTTGTTCCAAGTCTCAGACTTGACCACTTCCTTTGCCAAAGGAAGACCAAGATAGGAAAAATGACTCCAGTTCCTTTGGACCGGGATATCCATGATTAGTGAGATTGTTTGCATTACTTGTAGTGATACATTCCAAGTATATATTCTGCACTTTTTATTGTTAAGCAGTCCCCCTGAGACAGCCAAGAAAGTGTCCAGAATTCTCTTGAATCTCCTAGCTATTAAGCTTGAGGCTCCTCCAATTAGGAGAGTGTCATTGGCAAAGAGCGAATGATTGATTTCTTTTATTCCTCTCGCTATACTTATGCCTATTATCTCCCTTTGTTTCCTTTGGTTTTCTAGATGTATGCGTAAAGTTTCCATCATGATGATGAAAAGGAAAGGTGAGAGAGGGCAACCTTGTCTCAGTCCTCTGGAGCTTCAAAGTAGGGGCTAGGCCTTCCATTGATCAAGGGTGCTGTCCAAGGATTTGAAATGCATTCCATAATGATGTTGATAAATTTGTTAGAGATTCCAAACTTCTGAAGTACAACTACTAGGAATTGATGGTGACCCTGTCAAAGGCATTTGCCATGTCAAGTTTTATGACCATGCCTCTTTCTTTTCTGTGTAAATTGCTGTGTATTGCTTCTTGGACCAAAATAACATTATCCGTTATTTGTCTTTTAGGGACAAATCCTCCTTGATTCTCTGAGATGAGAGTGGGCAAGAGCTTTTTCAACCTATTTGCCAAGATTTGCGTGACAATTTTATAGCATACATTACAGAGAGAGATGGGTCTAAAGCGATCAAAGGAGAGTGGGTTTGGTTCCTTGGGGATGAGCGTCAAATGGGAAGTTTTTGTATTTTCTCCCATCTTGGTTTTTTTGAAAACATTTTTAACCATCCCGATAAGATCTTTCTTTATTATGTCCCAATGAGTCCTGTAAAAAGAAATTGTGAAGCCATTAGGCCTGGGAGCCTTATCCGGCGGCATACTCCACACGACTTCTCTAATTTCTTCCTCAAAGCTTTCCTATTCCAACTCGCTGTTTTGCTGCCCACTGATTTTACATTCCACTGGAAGGAGAAAATCCACGCTGTCCAAAGGCTGAGTATCAATAGTTAAGAGAGATTTGAAATGGTTTTGGACTGCTTCTTTGATTTCCTCTTTCTCTCTTACTTCTTTCCCCTCAGCAGTGATTTTGTCTATTTGATTTCCAGCTCTTCTGAGCTTGAGATTGTTGTGGAAGAAAGATGTATTTTTGTCTCCCATTTTGAGCCAGAGGCACCTCGATTTTTGTCTCAGTTCCTCCTCCTTAGTTCTGTTCTACCTGTATAATTCCATGAAGATTTCTTTTTCCTAGGTTTGCTCTTCCTCTGATGTTTGTTGGCTTTCCTTTTCCAGATTCCATTTTTCCAACTTCCTATGCAACTAGATTTTTTTTATTTTTCTCTATTATTGCATTCTCTTTTGCCCATTTTTTGATTGTTGTTCTTAAGAATTTTAATTTGGATTCACAAACATAGTGGGGGGATCTAATGACTTCCATCTCCCAACTGTCTTTGATGATCTTGCCGAAATTCTCCTTGCTGTCCCAATTTTTATTATATTTGAATGGGATTGGACCAAGATTTCCTATTCTATCTAGAATCAAAACCACTGGTTTGCGATCTGAAGTTGTGGCATGGACGATCTTGCTTTTTATGGAAGAGAATCCTGCTACTATACTTTCATGGATTAAAATCCTGTCAAGTCTTTCTTTGATATTACAAGTTCCTGCTCTTTTATTACCCCATGTAAATTTTCCATTACATGGTGGAATATCAATGAGTTTATGGGCTTCTATTATTTCTTCCAAAGCAGCTCTTGATGGGTCAGCGAAATATTTTCCTCCCATCTTTTCTTCAATGTTTCTTATTAAGTTCAAATCACCTCCCAGAACTGTCTTACTTCTTTGACATTCCTGCAACTCTGATTTAACAGAATCCCAACAGTGTGCTTTGTCCCTGTAATGATTTGGAGCATAAATGTTTAACACAATGAATTATTCATTTGTGATTTTGTTTTTGAGGTCAGTTCCGACCCACCAGTAGTTTGATTTTTGGCTGATGAGGTCCCATTTCCTCTTGTTCCACAATGTGCCTATTCCTCCTGAGGCACCCAATGAGTTTGTTGCTGTTCCTTCAAAGCTTTTGTGTCTTTTTATGAATTTTTGGAAGTCTTGGTTGGACATTTTGGTCTCTTTGGATCAGAAAGATATCTGGCTGTTCTTGACTGATGATATCCCGGGCTGCATTGGATTTTAGAGAGGAGCCCAAGCCCCTGCTATTCCAAGAGACCAAAGTCATTAGTTATATGATTTTCAGTGAGCCCCGCTCTTCTCCTTTATCTTTTCATCGATTCCTCTTTGCTTGGCCAAAAAAGAGTCCATCGGTTGTTGGGTACTTGTGGCCATTTCTTTAGCTTTTGTTTCATCTCTTATTTCTTTATTCGATTTCTTGCCTGCTTTTTTTGGTGGCTCTAAGTTGTGGCTTGCTTCTTTGACTTTGTTTCTTGTTAGTATATGGTCTATGGTGGTGGGGGGGGGTGAAGGAAGGATCTGAGAAGGGGAGTGAATAACTGCTAGAGCATTGTCTTGAGAAGGAGAGTGGGGGGATGAAGGATCTTCTTCCTCCAGGGATTCGAAAGGGTTTGATGAAGAAGGTATTGGCTGGGTCAGGATGGGAGGGGGAGAGTAGGTTGCAGCTTGGTTTTCTAGGAGTTGCTTTGGTTTTGGGCCTGGTTGCTTGGGGTTTGTTTTCTTTTTTTTTACTTGTTCCCATATGTCTTCTCTGGCTTCATCATTTTCAGTCATTTCAGTTTCTTTTAGTTTGCTACACCTATTAGCAAAATGACCATATTCATGGAATACCTTACATTTGAACGGGATTTTTTCGTAGTCCAGCTGCTAAATATGGGTCCATTGGTCTGCTTTGATCTTGATTGCTTCCGGGAGGCCCTTTCTTAAGTCGACTTCAACACAGATCCTTGCGCATGCGTGCATGTTGTCCTTTTCTTCACATCTATCAATGTATTTTCCGACAGCGTTCCCTATGGCTTTAACCGATTCATCTCCCCAACAATGAAGAGGGAGGTGAGGTAAACGAACCCAAACTGGGACTGCATTAGGTATATCCATTTCTGGATCAAAGTCAGGTGACCATCTGTTCAGGTAGAGACCTCTCGAGTCCATGAAGTAGGGACCATTTCTGAAGATGAGATTCCGATATTCTTTGGTTTCGAAGAGGAATGTGTAGTAACCTCTTCCACAGAATCTTATTGCGATTTTTCCTTGAACATTTGCATTCCAGTTGCGCTCCACCCATTTTTGAATAGCTCTAGGAGAAGGCCACAGACCAGTAAATTGGCCAACCAAACCTCTCTTTGCTAGAGAGATCGTTTCTTTCCTTGGAAGACAAGGAGGAAGAGAGATTTCTGGAATATCAGCCAATTTTTTAACGAACTTTGAAGCTGTGGGTTTGTTTTGAGTGGTACCATTTTCAGAGATTAAAGAGGCAAAATCACAGCCTGGTCTTCAATGTCTTGCATCTGGGAGGGATCATTCCCAGCCATGGGAGCTAGGGAGCCAGAAAAGAGCCAGCAGTAGCACTGGTTGGAGGAGGGAGGTAGAGCCTGATTGCAGGGATGCCAGGAAAGTAAATAGAGAGCCCAACAGCAGGGGCTGCGAGGCAGAAGGCCTGCGGAGGGCCGCAGGAGTTGAGGATGCAGGGGTGTGGGAGCTCTAGTTCAAAAAGCGCGCGCGGTTTCTCCGAGATGTTTCTTAGTTATCATTTCTTCGAAAAGAGGTTATAATAAGGATTCTGAGCTGTATTGATTGAGTTATGCCCATTTTAAAATTTCGCCAAAAAGTAGGCAATTAAAAAAAAAAACCTCACTCTATTTTAGAGTTTTTAGCAAGATGATTTTATAGGAAAAAATGATGGTCCTACTATCGAAGAATTCCTAGAATGGGTGAATTCATATTTCCCAAGTGTGTGGATATTGGGAACATACCTAAAATTCACAGGTGAGGCTCTAGCATGGTGGAACTCACTTGACTCTTAGCAGATGGTGGTTCTTTTTGATGAAGTCTTCGATAAAGTCCTCTTGAACAAGTGGTCTCATCCTGGAAAGAAGGAGACTAAGAGCCATAAAGGCTTATTTTCTACCAATATTTCTATTTTACAGGTTCAGGAATGTATTCAGAAAGAGAATATCATTTTATCTATCAATCATAGTTGCCAACATAATTTTATCAAAGTTAAATTGGATAAAAAATTACAAGTCCAAAACATATTGAAAACACACAGGTTGATAATGAGGATGTTCAAATTTATAAAGATTTGAAGATTTCTACGGATAAGTATGTGTTGCATTTTGATTTTTATGCTTCAAATATGGATGATTTTGATGTTGTTTTATGATACCCTTGAATGGAATCCATTGGTACTATCAATATTAATGTACAAAAGAAATTCTTGAAGCTCTGGAATAAAAAGAAGAAGTTTATATTGCAGGATATCTCCATCAGTAAACAAGTAGACTCTGAGGAGGCCTAAGCAAAAAAATCTATAGGTACTAACACATCAGATGAGGAGTTCATGTTGGAAGTAACAGTGGAAGACAAGCAACAAACTAAAGTACCAAAAAAGGAACCCGAAACCACTCAGGCTCCATCAGGTGGGGGATTGAAGAAAGATACATCATTAGTTAAAACTTCAGCATATCACCCCTTGCACCACCCAATAAGACAACAACCAACAAGGTGACATAAGATTCACAACAAGGAGGAAAACCCCTGGAAGACACATAGAGAGGTGCGACGATCCACCCACAACACATCAACTCAAAGGAACTACAAGAACCAGTTTTCATCTCAAACAAGTGAGGGACTGGCTATATCGAGTTTTCACCTTTCCCTTGGATGACTAGATGCATGTGCATGGTACCAATGGACTACTCTTTTGAGTAGATCTTATTATTTTTGTTCTTATAATGTTTTAGAGAAGAAACATGCTTAAGGGGAGTGGAATGTAGTATACCTAGGGGGGATAATATGTGGTACAAAGGGGAAGTACCCAACGAAATAATATGATAATGTAAGGATGATAAATAAATGGGCCATAGTTAATAAATTAAGTGGTTAACCCCCATTATGCAACGGACCAAAAGTAGTTAGGGAATAATTTGATAAGTCCATTGTATTAGATGTATGGTATTGAGAGACCCATGGTAATTACCCATGGTATTGTATGTATGAAGCCTATATAGAGGCTAGAGACTTTCCATTGAGATATGTCAAGTATTGGTTTTGTATTGACATGAATTAACTTGTGGAGTGTTCTCTTTCCTTAAGGAGTGATTGCATGGTGTTTCCCTAACTCAAGGGTTTTATCAATAAAGAATCATTTTACAACATTATTTCTCTATATTTGGCGTTATTTCCATGGTATATTTTGCACTTTTATTATAATTGCAGGTTAGATATATTATACTTTTCTTCTTCTATGTTGGTTTGTAAGTGCTCAATTTATTGTAGAGAAGATATGATCTCTCCCTTTAAATATATTATGGATTCCCCTTCATAGGATTCTTCGTATGGATCTATCATACTTGATGAACTTCCGTCAAACAAGAGATCTCTGTGAGATAAGGAGACCGTGCCAACCTGAACAACTTCTTCATCTTTAGTGTCTTTAGAATGTTCTAGAATAATAAAAATAGAGGAGACTTCCTTTTCTTTTTCCTTGGAGCATTTGGAGGCTAGCCTTTTGGACTTTCCCATCTTGTTCCTGGGATCGTCCTTCCAATTGTTAAAATATGATGAAGGAACCCTCTTTGATACAATTATTGGAAATACTCAGAGGGTGGTGAATCAATATTTCATAAATTTCAACAATTAAAGATTACAGAGCATTAAGTAATAAGATCACATCAAGGAATACACAATAATTATATGAACAATTTATTTATATTACAATGGAAGCTAGAAATTTTGGGTTACCATCTATAATTAGAAGGGATACAACCCCAAGTTACTACTAGAAGGAGCTACAACCCCTAGTTTACTAGCATCCACTAGAAGGATGCAACAACCTCCTGAAGTAAGCTATAACGTAATTCCTTACCACCACCCTACGACCATTAATAGTAAAAGATAAAAAAAACTCTTGGGTTCCCATACCAAGGACAATGGTCCAAAAACAACAATATCAATATTGTCAACTTATGTCAATATATGCTCAACAAAACTTTGCTCATATATCATTGTCTTAGCACTACAAAGATCATTCTTCAAGAGTACTTTATTAAATACTGCTCAATAATTCTAGTACTGAAATGTATCAAAGAAATTCATACCTTCTGTTGTAGTGGCTACAAACACCATCCAAAATTTTTCCTTAGCCTGTTTTGGAGCCTCCCTACCAACCTTACACAACACTTTGTCTTGCTTCATCAAGTACTCAAGCTTCAGTGCTTTCCTCACACAAAGGCACCTGTTGATCACAGTTGATCCATTCCTCTTACAGGCTGCTTACTCAAACTTGGTCCAGTTGCAGGTTGAGCAGCTCCCCCTTGAAAATTGCGCATTCCTAGAGGGCAACCAGCCTTTCCCTCCAGGAATTTCACAATCCTCTCTGACAGCCTGCTGGTCTCCTGGATTGCGCAATCCTGCTAGCCAACCCTCCCGGCAGGAATTGCACAATTTTTCCCATCAACAGGCAGTTCAACCAATGATTTGCGCAAATCTAGGTAGCAGTTAGCTGCTGGGTGAAAAAATTGAGCAATCCCCTTGGGAAGTCAACCCAGTTTACAATCAGGAATGCACATTTTTCCTAAGCAGTTGAGCACTGGCATGCATGGATAGTCCGGTTTACCAGTTCCACCAGGGACCGAGGAAACTTGACTTGCATGCATGCATGAATTGATCTTCCCGGAATAGCAAGAGATAACATGCAAAAGTTATCCCATGTTTTAGGGAGCTATTTTTAGTAGCCGGGGTTACATGCAGAGTTATTTTAGAAGTTTCCCTCCAAGTGTCTCTTTTTCCTATATTTGTGGCATGTGTGCCTTGAGACCAAAATTATTTATTCGATAAATCAAAGCTCATTCATTCACATTGATCTTGGAGCTTTGACATCCCACATCACATCTAGGACCCTTCGACACATCTGGCTCAACTATTCACAACTAAGTGGCCTCAACTTGTCTTTTTCAACATTTCTTTTGCTTTTTGTGTATTCACTTGTGTGAGTGATGTTTGCTTGATTTATTTGAATGCCTGAGGTAGTTTATATATATTCTAGCTTGTCCTAGCTCTGTTTCAATTTTCATTGCTATCTCATTGCTTTCGTATGCATGAAACTGTTTTGCACGGACATTCGCCCAGCCGACGAACAACTTCACCCACATGCATGTTGATCTGTTTTCTCAGTCTTCCATTCATGTTTTGGATGTACTGTTTATCACTTCTACTATCACTTAGTGTTGCCATGCATTTCATCAACTTACCTGCTTTCAGTTGCCCCTCGGCGAGTCAGGCCAACCTTGGCCCGTTCTCTGCCTTCACCAAGGCGGCATTGTGCAATCCGGAGAAGGAAGGGTCGCCTTCCTCTCTAGATTTGTACATTTTGGCCCAAAACTAACCTCCTAGATTGATTTGTGCATTTCTAGAGGTCAGTGGCTGCTTGGCCCAAAAATTTCCGCAAATCTGCCCCTGGGCGAGCAGTGTTTCCTAGCTAGAATCGCGCATTGCGCAATCCCAACAACCAACTGCCCAACTGGATTGTGCATTTTGTAGATCCAGTAGTTAGTCCAGTCTCCCAGTCAACCCAGACTACCTTTTTCGCAGTTCTGGTAGCCAGTCACTCATCCTCCCCATGAAATTTGTGCAATCGTGCTCATCAGTTCACCAGGTATGTGCTGTGACCTTCCCCGAATTTGCTTTGTTTTCTCTGACATATTTCTTGCCATGCATGCTGCGTGTTTCCAGATATTTCAGGTGTTCATCTATCTCAATGGCTTCCAAGAGAACAGATCCTAGGACACTGATGGTGTTGCAGTTGGAACAGTAGTTTAACATGTGTCCTCTAGCATTCCGATATATGAAGATACAAAGATGTATCTAGACAAGGACATCAAACTGAAGTGGCAAGAAGTGAATGAAACATTCACAGGTACTTTTGGGGAATGCCTTGAAGACTGTCAGGTGTAAGTGAAAATTCATAAGTCCATCTTATACTGGATTGCATGCAGATACCCTGCGTTCCCATGTGTGGATATGGTTCACTGGATGGTCTCTCACACTGACCCCAAGACGTTGACCTTGAGCAGTGTTAGTGGGATGAAGCTTGCAACCTTCTGGGCATGAGATTATAATGAGATGTATCAAATGGACGAGCCTATGACTGTCATGACCCCTCTATTTAGCTTGCCCAACAACAGAGGCCACTCCAAAGATATTCTGAAGGATTGGGTAAAGGAGCCAACTCGTTTCAAGACGACTGCTAACCTAATCTACATGACGAAGATATTGAGGAAGGCATACTAATACTTGGTCATATTTGCATGTCGATTGAGTGGCCAAGCGAGCATTGAGACCTTCCCTCAGAGTTGGGTGGTCGCGTTGGACCAACTGGCTAGAGAAGGAAGACCATGCAACTGGTCTGACATAATGGCTAATCAGCTGAAGGAGCAAGTCATGAAGGCTCGACAGTGGCGCAAAGGCATGCATGCAAAGATTTATATGTCCACCTTCATTCTAGATGTAGTCTATGCTCGACATGAGTTCTCGGGCTTAGAGTGGGCATGGTCACCGACAGAGACTGTTGTGAGCACATATTTCAAGCTATTCTTCGAGTGAAGCTTCAGAGGAGTGAGTAAACGTCTCTTCGACCATCTTGTCGTCCCAATGTAAAGGTTGATATTCAGACAAGATCCACCCTGCATGTTAGAAGAAGTGATGAAGGAATTATTAGGCATTTGCAGATTGGTATGCCTCACCAGACAACACATTCATTTGAGTGTTCAGTGCAAAGAAGCCTCCACATGTTCTGCCAAAGTTTTCTTTGGACATGCTTGTCATGTAGGAAGTAGCATATCATATCTCAACATGATTAACAACTAGGCTATAGTAGAAGAAGAAGGAACCTTGTCCCACTCTTCCGTTGTAGATTGGGTTGTACGAGAGAGCATCAAGCAAGTGGATGTCAAAGCTGAACAAATGAGGAAGTACCCGTTCGATCTTTGAAGCTTCAACCTGTATGACCCACATTGCATTGTGAAGGATCATTGCATGAGAGTTCAGTTCAATTGGATTCATGGGGCATTTCATTGGGTCGAGGAAGACTCTTGGAGGTATTTTTACCATCATTCCAGACCTAATGAACAGTTTGGTTTCACTGTAGAGTGGTTAGCACGACAACATGAAGCAGCACCACGAAGAACACCAACAATAGTAACAGTAGCAACAACAACAAAGGCAGCAGAGCCAAGCATACCTGCGTGTGACAAAGGGAAGAGAAAGATTGTCAACCGCATGGAGGAGGAACAAAGCTACAAGTTTTGAGCAGATCCACTTGTAGAACAAGCAGCTATGGATATTCAACAGAAGAGGCAACATTGCGACAAGCGAATCGCACGAAGGCAGAGGGATCAAAAGAGAATTGAAGAAACAGAGAAGGAGTTGCATGAGATGAGGGAGAAACTCTAGAAAGAACAAGAGCTATGGAAACATGAGAAGGAAGCGCAGAAACAACAGATTCAGTAGGGGGCACATCACGTGCAGACATACAAAGTGACACCCATACAAGTAGTTGATTCTTCTGAACAACTGGCATCAAGTGAACAGGGTGAACCCTTGCAGGGGCAATACTTTGATAATGAGACAAAACATGCTTTTGAACAGTTGGATGTAGACATGGAGTAGCAGGAGTTGGAACAGGATATCGACTTCATGCCTCACCACAGAGAGGTCAACTCGCCCACTTACATGCATCCAGATGACGATCAAGTCTCGTATGACCAAGGATGCACCGAGATCCTTGGTGGTAAGCCAGAAGCAGAGATGCCCGACAACTCCTTTGAATAATCTCAACATAGAGTTGTGCACCCTAATAGAGTACCAACTACGGAGGACCGAACATCCCCTGTGCAAGTTGAACAACAAGTGATCGTGACCGATGTGCACAAGGACCCGACTTCTTTTTCCGATGCAACTAGAGTGTATGCCAAAGCCACTAGCTCCAGTGTTCGCTTCCTCATAGTTGAGAATGAGTGAATGGTGAAGGAACTATAGGTGGCTAAGCAGGGAGGAGACTTGGTGACAATGTCTACCTGAGCTGAACTAAAGAAGGAAATACTGGAGGAAGTGTTGTCCATGGACACGATTATGCGAGAATTGTACCCCAAGTTCGGTACTCTGCATCAAATAGTTGTTCATATTCACAGATGGCAGCATCCATGTGTGAGAAGAGCTTGCATCTTAAAGAACATACATGTTGTTGTTGATAGCATGTGAGCATGGACGATGAAGTATAAAGAATCCCTACTTCATTTGCCAAAGATGATGAAGGCCAATGTGGTCGAGTTGCAAGCATGTATCCATAGTCAGATCCAGAACTATGACGACCTACCGCAACTCATCATTGGCATACAGGCTTCCCATTCTTGACTATTCAAGAGAATGGAGGTTGTTGTGCAGACATATGTGATTCCATCACTTGGTACTCTCACCCAAGCGAAGACCAAGAAGCAGGTCCAACAAGAGTTTGACTCGTACTTCGACAAGTTGATGCGCATCGCTACCAATCTAGACTTGCCTATCATTATAAACATCATGCGCAAGTATGTTGCTGGTCTGACCACATTGAGGACAATGATGCACATGCTTTTAGATGAGTTGGACATAGGAGCCTAAGCAATGTACCCGGATGCCATGGAGGCAAGGTTTAGGTTCCAGACGAATGTCACAGTGGAACACACAGACACTATCAGAGGTTACCAATCTTGGCATCAATATTTTACTGTTGATTAGAATGAGGATGTCGATAAGTTGGAATTCTATAGTTGTCTAAGTCAGAGTGGTGCCTAGTTTGGCTTGTTCAATCCATTGTTCACATAGGTACATGTGCATTTTAATGTTGAGTCATGTCAAATGTAATTCAAGTCTCAAGAGTGAATGTAACAATCATAGAGTCATGAGGGTAGTTGAACAATCACAAAGGGGAATGTCAAAGGTCACCCCACCCTTTGCTATAAATAGTCCCTCATAACTCATTGTATAGGCTTTTGGTCAGCCAAGCTTCTACTAAGACTATCTTGAAGAAGGCTTCAATAGTATTGTAATGCACCTTGGCTTCTCCACTACATGGAGCTAGTATATCTCTTTGGAGGAGTAGGTAGATGTGGCTGTAATGTTCCACTAATGGGGCTTGTAGGTTTACATGGTGTATTGTATGATTGTGACTTACACTTCTTTATATAATAAAATCCAACACATTTTCATGCATATGTTGTTATTGTAGTTGGACTGCTCCGGTTGCCTTAATGATATATGTTTTTTAACTTACATACTTGTATATGAACTGATTTGTATGCAATTATATGAATCTTGTTGTTAATGTGTTGCATATGTTGTTAATGTTGTCACCATCTGTGTCAACTGCTATGCTAGACATCAGACAAATATTTCTCTAAACCTTGTTATATCAATTGTCACACTCGTCTCGGACTGATCCGTGAGTGTTGTTCATGTTATATTACCTTATATGTTGTGACTACCGCATCCGTGTCGACTACTCTACTGGAAGCTGTGCATGTCCTTTGTGTTGTGTGTTCCTAGCCGAGTTGGGACTGATCCCTTTCAACCTAGAACTCACCTTCACCTTCCTCTCCCTTTGAAGCGTTTGAACCTCTCATACTCATTCCTTGACTCACTGCATTGGTCACACCATTTCTACTGATAGAGTTATCTTACTTGCCTCTGTGCGACATTGTAGTTAAGGCATTACCTTACGATCCACTGCTGGGACTCCTACACCAAACGGTCTGAGGTCTAATTGGGACTTCTTACGAGGGAGATCCCCTTGACATGTTGGTGGGTCCAACACCGTCAACATTTCTGGCGCTAGAAGGAGGGCCTAATGACAAGCAGTGTCCTCTCATCCAGTTTTGAACCTTTGCATATCTTTCACAGAATCTTGCATTCTTCTTCCCCCAAAGTGTTTTTCGAATCGTGAAGTTGTCTCCATCTCGGGGAATCTTTTCAATCTCTTTTCCACTCACACGTATGATGGTGAAGGCGAAGTGGCCTGGACTGAGCACTTACATAACTTCCTTTCCATGATTTATGAGGAAGATGAGTTTATTGATGAACATGTCGGTTTGCTGCTTGATTCACACTTTGCAAATCCCCATTTCGTTGGGTGCCCAGCCTACCGGCTGACACCGTGCACTCATGTGAGCACTTTTGTGATCTTATTGAAGACATGTTCCATCATTTTGATCCAAACCATCTTGACCAGAAACAGTTACAACAATGGAGGGCTTCGCATGAATCCGTTATTTATTTTTGGCAGTGCTTTCGTGACTTACAGTTTCAAGCTCTGAAGAGCCAGATGAAGTTCACTTATCTTTGGGATTGGTTCGAGTATTATATTAAGAAATTTTCCTGTCCCAAGAGAAAGCTTGATTTCAAGCCTCGCTCAACCTTCTTTGTTGATGGAACTACACAATCCCATTTGAGAGTAGGCATTGTCTCAACGAAATTTCTGCCTCCCTTTCATTCAACAGTTCCACCATCACCCAGTGATGTTGAGGATCATGTTTGCACATCTGTTCATTCTTCACACCCTCCCAACATCACTCCAATTAATTTTTACGGAGAGTTGGTTGAGTCCTTCGAGTTCCCATATGCATTGTTTTCTTCAAATTCCGTATTCGCACTCAGGTGTTCCTCTGGATGATGTTATCTTATGTTCTTCCATTTCGGACTCTTCACTTATTGTGAATGAGGATTAACCCACTAACAGAGTTGGTTTTGCACAACCAACATGCATTGTCATTCATGAAAAGTATGAGTGGGAGCTTGAAAATCAACACTCAGCGAAGGATGACTCCCTTTCGTCCGAGCCCCCTCTGTTCCTTCCTAGCTTCTTTGGTGAACTTGGCATCCATGATTTTGTATGTGTGTCTTCATCTACAGATGCGCCCATTTTTGCTCACTCACAAGACTCACTGGATGCTAGTCCATCATTCGACAACGAAGAGGATAAGTTATTCATTGAAGATCCATTTGATCCTTCATCTGTCTTTTCTGGAAACACAGAGGATGATTTCGTTCAATTTTCATCTACCCCTTTGTTTGATTCATTTGATCATGAGGATGATGAAGAATTCATTGATTTTTTTGAACGCGGCGGTTGCGATTCATTTGCTTCCATTTTTTATCACAATCATGAATCTATCGCAGTTGATCTTTCGAAGCCACTAGTTTATGATTATATACCTAATGATGAAGTTGAGACACCCAAGAATGTCGAGGTACTTCAGCCCGAGCTGATGGTTATGTCAGGCCCTTGCTCTCCTGGGGTTAGTCTCACTTTCGATAATGAAACTGTTCAATCACCCAAGGCTCCTCATCACTCGTCTGTATGCATTGAAGATCCATATCAAACACAGATCACACTTCACTCAAACTACACAATCCCATTCCTCATGCATTGGAGGAGTATTACATTGAAAGCACTCGTTCGTGATGCAAGTTATCTTTATTTATTTCGTTTGCTTGCATGTCTCAGTCAAGAGTGTGCTTTTGCTTCAAAGTTGCATGTAGTGTCACACATCACCATTATAAGTCCATGGACTATCCCCCATGCACATGCACTCATTTATGTCTCGTGGGCAAAACAGGAAGTGTGGCTGTCTTCATTGTCATATCTTTCTTGTATGCTGGTCCGCACAATTGGGTTACTTGCAGACCAAGCTTCACCCACACGGGTCCACCAATGCACCAGTGGCTGCATTGGAAGTATCACTTCACGTGATCAAGCCCATGCACCATTAGTGTAGGAGTAGGAGTAGAATTTTCTTTCAGTTGTTTTCTTTCATGTTTGTGTACTTTCATTCTTTGTTTGCTTGCTTTACTCCCTTTTTTTCTTTTTCTTTTGTTTGGCTTTGTTGTTGGTTTGTTTGTAGGTTAGTTCGCATGAAACCATGTGTGACTCATGAAATGAGCTGGGTAAAGTACAAGAGGGTTTGTACATCTATCACTACTTGGTTATATGTCATCTTGCCTCTATATGAGGAACTTGTTACACTTATTTCATGATATGTTGAAGGAAAATACGTACTCTTCGAAGTGAACCTTGGTGTAAACACAATGCTTGTGCGCTAACTAGTGTCACCTTCTCTAGTCGATTGTTTTTGGGTTAACCCTTGTCAACTCAGTCAAGTAGAGTAAGGTGAGGGGGAAATCCTTAATAGGCATGTCAGAGATATAATAAACTACTTCTCTACTGGAACAACCTCCTTTTCTCTCAATAAGTCGGGATCCCTCTTCCACCTCTTGAATGAATAAGTAATATGCACAGTGAAATTTAAAAATGAAAAAAATGAGAAGTCAAAAATTCAAAATGAAAAAAGAATAAGGCGAAAGAAGAGAAAGGTTTCCTGCATAGGGAGGTGATGCAAGTAACTCCGCCAGGGTACAGACTAGGTGCTTTGGCAGTGGAGCCATGCTTGTGTTCCTATGTGACTCCACCGGGGTACTATCTAGGCCTGTTGGAAGTGAAGCAAAACCAGAGATGAAACTAAGACTCCAACGACTATACTGCTTGTGCACCTATATGCCCCTCAACCCCAATTGAAACAAATGTGTTGCCTTGGCTTAGAATGTGTGTCAATCAACCAAGAGTTTGGCAGATGCTACATATTACAATCAAGTTAGTGTGAACCAAGATGAGCTAAGAACTAAACAATACTTCCATAGGTGTTAGACTTTCTTTTCACAAACAAGGTCTATGCAGAGAGCTGGAGTTCTACTAGTGTGTCATCAAGTGTTGTAGCGGCTACAACCACCCTCCAAAATTTTGTTTTTAGCCTATTTTGGAGCCTCCCTACCAACCTTACACAAAACTTTGTCTTGCTTCAGCAAGTACTCAAGCTTCAGTGCTTTCCTTGCACAAAGGCAGCTTGTAGATCACAATTGATCCATTCCCCTCATAGGTTGCTTACCCGGACTTGGTCCAGCTGTAGGTTGAGCATCTTCCCCTTGAAAAGTGTGCATTCCTAGAGGGAAACCACCCTTTCCCTCCAGGAATTGCGCAATCCTCTCTGACAGCCTACTGGTCTTCTAGATTGCGTAATCTTCCAGCCAACCCTCCCAGCAAGAATTGCACAATTTTTCCCATCAACAGGCAGTTCGGCCCAGGATTTGTGTAAATCTAGGCAGCATTTAGATGTTGGGCCTAAAAATTGTGCAATCCCCTAGGGCAGTCAGCCCAGCTTATAGTTAGGGATGTGCATTTTTCCCAAGCAGTTGAGAACTGGCATGCATGGATAGTTCGGTTGACCAGTTCCACCCAGGACCAAGGAAAATTGACTTGCATGCACGCATGACTTGATCTTCCCAGAATAGTAAGAGGTAACATGCAAAAGGTATCCCATGTTTTAGGGAGCTATTATTAGAAGTTGGGGGTTACATGCAAAGTTGTTTTATAAGTTTCCCTCCAAGTGTCGCTTTTTCCTAGATTTGTGGCATGCACGTTTTGAGACCAAACTTATTTATTCAATGCATCAGAGCTCATTCATTCACATTGATATTGGAGCTCTAGTATCCCATAGCACATCCAGGACTCTTCGACACATCCGACTCATCTATTCACGAGTAAGTGGCTTCAACTTGTCTTTTTTCAGCATTTCTGTTGCTTTTTGTGTATTCGCTTGTGTGAGTGTTGTTTGCTTGATTTCTTTGAACGCTTGTTGTCGTTTACATCTAATAGCTTGTCATAGCTCTGTTTCAATTTTCATTGCTATCTCACTGCTATCACATGCATGAAACTGTTTTGCATGGACGTTCACCCAACCGGCAAACAACCTCACCCACATGCATGTTGATTTGTTTGCTCAATCATCCATTCATGTTTTTCATGCACTATTTATCACTTCTCCTATCACTTAGTGTCACCATGGATTTCATCGACTTACTTGCTTTTAGTTTCCTGTCGGCGAGTTGGGCCAACCTTGGCCTGGTCTCTGCCTTCACCAAGGTTGCATTGCGCAATCCAGAGAAGGAAGGCTCACCTTCCTCTCCAGATTTATGCATGTTGGCCCAAAAATGACCTCCTAGACTAAACTGCAGCATATCTAGAGGTCAGTGGCTACTTGGCCCAAAAAATTCGACAAATCTACCCCTGGGCCAACAATCTTTCCCACTTGGAATCATGCACTGTGCAATCCCAACTGCCCAACTGCCCAACTAGATTGTGCATTTTGTAGATCCAACAACCAATCCAGCCTCCTAGTCAACCTAGATTGCCTTTTGCACAGTTCTAGCAGCCAGTCACTCAACCTCGCAGAGATATTTGTGCAATCTTGCTCATCAGTTCCCTAGGTATGTGCTGTGACCTTCCCCATATTTTCTTTGTTTTCTTTGACATATTTCTTGCCATGCATGCTGCTTGTTTCCATATCTTTCAGATGTTCATCTGTCTCAATGACTTCCAATAGAACAGGATCCTAGGACACTGATGGTGTTACAGTTGGAACAACAGTTGAACATGTGTCCTCTAGCATGCCGATCTACAAAGATACGAAGCTGTATGTAGACAAGGAAATCAAACTAAAGTGGCAAGAGGTGAATGAAACATTTGCAGGTACTTTTGGGGAAGACCTTGAAGACCATCAGGTGTACATGAACATTCATAAGTCCGGCCTGTACTGGATTGCATGTAGGCACCCCTCATTCCCATGTGTGGGTATGGTTCACTGGATCGTCTCTCACACTGACCCCGAGACGATGACCTTGAGTAGTGTCAGTGGGGTGAAGCTTGTAACCTTTTGGGCATGATATTATGATGAGATGTATTAGATGGATGAGCCCATGATTGTCATGACCGCTCCGTTCAGCTTGCCCAACAACAGAGACTACTCTAGAGATATTATGAAGGATTGGGTAAAGGATCCAACTCGTTTCAAGATGACCCCTAACTGGATCTATAAGATGAAGATATTGAGGAAGGCATACCGATACTTGGTAATATTCGCATGTCGACTGAGTGGCCTAGAAAGCATTGAGACCTTCCCTCAAAGTTGGGTGGTCACGCTGAACCAATTGGCTAGAGAAGGAAGACTATTCAACTGGTTCGGCATACTGGTTCATCATCTAAAGGAGCAAGTCATGCAGGCTCGACATTGGCCTAAAGGCATGCATGCAGAGATTTATATGTCCTCCTTCATTCTAGATGCAGTCTGTCCCCTACATGAGTTCTCAGGCTTAGAGTGGGCATGGTCACTAGCGAAGATTGTTGTGAGCACATATTTCAAGCTATTCTCCGAGTGCATCTTTAGAGGAGTGATCAAACGACTGTCCGACCATCTTGTCGCTCCAATGTACAGGTTGATATTCGAACAGGATCCACCCTGCATGTCAGAAGAAGTGATGAAGGCATTGTTAGGCATTGCAGATTGGTATGCCTCATGGACAACACGTTCATTTGAGTGTTCAATACAGAGAAGCCTCCACATGTTTTGCCAAAGTTTGCTTTGGACGTGCTTGTTATGCAGGAAGTAGCGTATCATATCTCAGCAGGATTAACAGCTAGGCAACAATGGAAGAAGAAGGCACCTTATTCCACTCTTCCATTGCAGATTGGTTTGTACGAGATCCGAAGCATCAAGCAAGTGGATGTCGAAGCTAAACAAATGAGGAAGTACCTGTTTGACCTTCGAAGCTTCAACTCATATGACCCACATTGCATTGTGAAGGATCACTGCATGAGAGTTTAGTTGAATTAGATCCATGGGGCATTTCATTGGGCCGAGGAAGACTCATGGACGTATTGTTACCATCATTCCAGACCCAATGAACATGTTGGTTTCACTGTAGAATGGTTAGCACGACAACATGAAGCAACACCATGGAGAACACCAGTAGTAGCAACAACAACAGAGGCAACAAAGCCAAGCATACCTGGGCGTGATAAAGGGAAGAGAAAGATTGTCAACCACATGGAGGAGGAAAAAAGCTGCAATTTTTGAGCAGATCCACTTGTAGAACAAGTAGCTATGGCTATTCAATAGAAGAGGCAGCATCGCGACAAGTGAATCGCACAAAGGAAGAGGGATCAGAAGAGAATGGAAGAAATAGAGAAGGAGTTGCATGAGCTGAGGGAGAAAGTCTAGAAAGAACAAGAGCTGCGCTAACATGAGAAGGAAGTGTAGAAACAACAGATTCAGTAGGGGGCGCATCACGTGCAGACATACGAAGCAGTGCCCATACAAGTAGCTGATTCTTATGAATAGCTAGCATCAAGCAAACAGGGCAAACCCTCGCAGGGGCAAGACTTTTCTCACGAGATAGAACAAGATTTTGAACAGTTTGGATGCAGAAATGGAGCAACAAGAGTTGGAATAGGATACTGACCTCATGCCTCACCACAAAGAGGTTAGCTCGCCTGCTTCCATGCACCTAGATGATGAGAAAGTCTCGAATGACGAAGGATGCACTGAGATCCTTGGTGGTCAGCCAGAAGAAGAGATGCACGATAACTCCTTTAATGAATCTCAACATAGAGTTGTGAACCTTGACAGAGTACCAACTTCGGAGGACTAAACATCCCCTGCACAAGTTGAAGAACAAGTGATCGTGACCGATGTGCATAAGGGCCCAACTACTTTTTCCAATGCAACTAGAGTTTATGCCGAAGCCAGTAGCTCTAGTGTTTGCTTCCTCATAGCTGAGAATGAGCGAATGGTGAAGGAACTACAGGTGGCCAAGTAGGGAGGAGACTTGGTGACAATGTTCGCCTGAGCTAAACTGAAGAAGGCAATATTGAAGGAAGTGTTGTCCTTGGACATAGTTATGCGAGCATTGTACTCCAAGTTTATCAAGTAGTCGTTCATCTTCACGGATGGAAACATTCATGTGTGAGAAGAGCTCGCATCTTGAACAACATACATGCTACTGTTGATAGCATGCGAGCATGGACGATGAAGTATAAAGGAGCCCCGATTCATTTGTCAAAGAAGATGAAGGCCAATCCAGTCGAGTTGCAAGCATGTATCCGTAGTCAGATCCATAACTATGAGGACCTACCACAACTCATCACTGGCATACAGGCTTCCCATGCATGAGTGTTCAAGAGCATGGAGGTTGTTGTGCACGCATATGTGATTCCATCACTTGGGACTCTCACCCAAGCGAAGACCAAGAAGCAGGTCCAACAGGAGCTTGACTCGTACTTTGACAAGTTGATGTGCGTCGCCACCAGTCCAGACTTGACTATCTATGCAGACATTATGTGCAAGTATGTTGCTGTTTTGACCACATTGAGGACAATGATGCACATGCTTTCAGATGAGTTGGAAAGAGGAGCCCAAGCAGTGTATCTGCATTCCATGGAGGCAAGGTTCAGGTTCTAGATGGATGTCACAGTGGAACACACAGACACTATCAGAGACTACCAATCTTGGCACCAATATGTTACTGTTGATCATCATGAGGATGTCAAGCAGTTGGACTTCTATAGTTGTCTAAGTCAGAGTGGTGTCTAGTTTGGCTTATTCAAGCCATTGTTCACATGGGTACATGTGCATTGTAATGTTGAGTCATGTCAAGTGTAAGTCAAGTCTCAAGAGTGAATGTAACAGTCATAGAGTACGTGAAGAGTCATGAGGGTAGTTGAACAGTCACAAAGGGGAATGTCAAGGGTCACCCAACCCTTTGCTATAAATAGTCCCTCATAACTCATTGTATAGGCTTTTGGTTAGCCAAGCTTGTACTAAGACTATCTTGAAGAAGGCTTGGACAATATTGTAATGTGCCTTGGCTTCTCCACTGCACGGAGCTAGTATCTCTTTGGAGGAGTAGGCGTATGTGGCTATAACATGCCATTGATGGGGCTAGTAGGTTTACATGGTGTATTGTATGATTGTGACTTACACTTCTTTATATAATAAAAGCCAACACATTTTCATGCGTATGTTGTTATTGTAGTTGGATTGATCCAGTTGCCTTAATGATATATGTTGTTTAACTTACGTACTTGTATATGAACTGATTTGTATGCAATTATATGAATCTTGTTGTTAATGTGTTGCATATGTTGTTAATGCTGTCACCATCCGTGTCGACTGATTTCCCAGAAATTAGACAAAAATTTCTCTGAACCTTGCTATATCAACTGTCACAGTCATCTCAGACTGATTCGTGAGTATTATTTGTGTTATCTTACCTTGTATGTTGTGACTACCACATCTAGTTCGACTTCTTTGCCAGAATCTATGCATGTCCTTTGTGTTGTGTGTTCCTAGCCGAGTTGGGACTGATCCCTTTCAACCTAGAACTCACCTTCTGACCTTCCTCTCCCTTTGAAGTGTTGGAACCTCTCATACTCATTCCTTGACTCACTGCATCAGTCACACCCTTGCTACTGATAGAGTTATCTTACTTGCCTCTGTGTGACATCGCAGTCAAGGCATTACCTTACGACCCATTGTTGGGACTCCTACATTAAATAGTCTGAGGTCTAATTGGGACTTCTTACCGTGGAGATCCCCTTGACATGTTGATGGGTCCAACATCGTCAACACCTTCATATATGGCTATTTTGCAAGACAAGCGTCTCTTCAATCAAACCTTAAATAATCCCTTTTACATGGCCTCAGAGTTAGTGCATAAAAACCTCCAATCCCATCTCAAATGTGCCTTTAACAATGCCTTTGGTTAGGTCATCAAAGTGCCTTAGATTTCCTTTAATGAGAACCTCAGATCAATTTCAAAGAAACTTTGAATTATTAAAAAGCCTCTGATTTGGATATCTCATAGACTCAGATTTGGACTACCCCAGAAGTGAAACTCTCTCTTAGATGGATCTGCCTCGCAGATAGGCCTCAAAAGAAGATCCACAAATATATTTACTCTGTCTTAGAAAATGTGCCACAAAAAAATGATCTGCCTCAAAACAAGCCTATGATTTTCCTTAGAAGCTTGGGCTAGTTCGAGGACATAGATTTCCTCATACCTTCACACAAGCCTTAGGGTGATTGAAAACTCCTTTGGAGAAAGACAGAGACCAACAAATATGGGCATTAGGGATAGATTGGGACCTATTTCTACTGAATAAACTTTAATAAATTACATCCAATAACAAAAAACTCCAAGTGATTTTGATTAGTAACTAGATGATTTTAAGAGATATCATACCTACTAGAAAAAAGACTTAAACAAGGGCCGAATTAGGGCATCATGTTGGGTGTGGAGCCTGATTATCTTCCCTTTTGTTCAGATTTTTTGTTTTGTTTGTTGTTTTTTTTTTGTTTTCCAGTCGCGTTGGATCCTTTTTCCTAATGGGGCAGAAACATCGCTCATTTAATCGTCATCAAGGGGTTCCATGAGCCTTGCCTTGTAATTCAGTAGTCAATCTAGGCCATTCATTAGGTGGATGATATGATGTTAGAAGTTATGTTAGTTTAAGGTTTTTCTCCCTAGAAGGAAACCCTCAGTTTATATGAGGGAATTGTATTGCGACTGTGGATTATTATTCTGTGAGAGAGAGAGAGAGAGAGAGAGGAGGTTGTGTTAGAGTGATTATGAAATTAAAACATATATGTTGTAGGTTATATCTCTTCATTTTGCTAGATAATATAAAAGGAAGGACTGATTGTTTTTTTGTGGACATTTCCCAAATTGGGCAGACCACATATATCTGTGTCTATCTTATTTTATGCGTTTATGTATTTGTGTTTCTACAATATTTTATGTATTTCATTGCTTCATTAACTAATTTATAACAATTGGTATAAGGGTCGAAGGTCTATTTGGCTGATAGATGCATAGGAAAGAATGGTTTCTGGTTCGAGTGGGAAAAATGGCGGAATATGGTAGGTTCAGGGCCAAGAAATTTAACGGCCAAAACTACCAACCATTGAATATGTAGATGGAGGATTATTTGTATCGTAAATATCTATACCTACCTTTGAGTGGAAAATGAAAGAAGCAGATGAGTATGACGGACCAGAATGGGAGATTCTCGACAGAAAGGCACTAGGAACAATACAACTATGTTTGGAAGCATTTGTGGCATTCAACATTTCAAAGGAAACAATAACATAAGGTTTAATGACAACATTAGCCAAACTATATTAAAAACCCTCGACCTCAAATAAGGTATTTCTTATGAAGCATCTATTTAATATGAAGATGTCAGAAGGTGGATCTGTTGTTGATCATTTAAATGAATTTAACATGGTTACCAGTGAGTTAAGTTCTGTAGGGGTAAAATTTGATGATGAAGTTAGGGATCAGTTATTTCTGTACTCATTGCCAGAAAATTGGAATGGCTTCATCATGGCTATCAGTAACTCTTTCTTTGGATCTATTACTTTAAAGTTTGTTGATGTTGTTGGTTCTATCCTTCGTGAGGAAATGTGACATAAAAGCTCTGGTGAGACATTAGGTAATGCTTTGACTGTAGAGACTAGGGGAAGAAAAATGGAAAGAGGAAGGAGACCAGGAAATCATAGTAAGTTAAGAAAAGGCATATCCAAATCTAGATCAGGGATAGTGTGTTGGAAAAGTGGGAAGAAAGGGCACCTAAATAAAGACTATAAATCTCGGAAGGGAAAAGATGGAGATGGAAAACAAGAGAACAATCATGAAGCGAATGTGACAGGTGATGTGTTGCAATATGCTTTAATTATTTCATTAGAGAATATTATTGATGCTTGGGTGGTAGATTCAGGGGCCTCACTCCATGCCACACCTGATAGGAAACATTTTCATGACTATGTTCAAGGAGATTTTGGATAGGTTCGTCTGGGTGATGATAAGCCTTGTAAAATCATTGGAATGGGTAAGGTTTTTATAAAGAAACATAATGGAAACAAATTACTATTGAAGGAGGTAAGGTGTGATCTAGATCTGAAGAAAAATCTAATTTCAACAAGGCAGTTTGGAGGTGAAGGATGTATAACTACTTTTATAGAAAAAACCTGAAAGGTCACTCAAGGGGCCTGAGTAATAGAAAAAGAAGAAAATGTTGGTACATTGTATTTATGCAATAGTATTTTTAATTATGTTAATGATTTAAACTCCATAAGAGAAAAAACGACACTCTAGCATCATAGGCTTGGATACATGAGTGAGAAGGGGATACAGATTCTTCACTCAAGAAATTTGTTGCTAGGTTTGAAGAATGTCAATTTGGATTTCTATGAAAATTGTGTTTATGGAAAACATAAGAGAGTCAGATTTATCAGAGTTGGGAAGGAAAAGAAGAGCGAAAAATTAGAGCTTGTGCATACAAATGTATAGGGACCTGCTCAAGTATCATCTCTTAGTGGTTCTCTCTATTATGTTACCTTTATTGATGATGCAACTAGGAAATATTGGCTTTATTGTATTCAAAATAAATCTGATGTATTTGATACTTTCAAGAAATGGAAAGATTTGGTTGATAATGAGACAGGAAATAAGTTGAAGTGTCTTAGATTAGACAATGGAGGTGAATACTATAGTAAAGAGTTTGATAACTATTGTTCAAAGCATATAATTTGCAGAGAGAAGATAGTTCTAGGAACACCACATGCAAATGGTGTGTTGGAAAGTATGAACAAAACAATCATGGAGCATGCAAGGTACATGAGATTGCATGCAAGATTGCCTTTACAATTTTGGGCAGATGTTGTAGATACTGTTGTTTATATAATAAAAAGAGGGCCTTCAAGTTCTTTAAATGGTGGTATTCTAGAGGAGGCATGGATAGATAAAAAGGTAAACTATTCATTTTTAAATACTTTAGGTTGTGGATCTTTTGTCCATATTAATAAAGAAAATACAACAAATCTTCAAGAAAAATCAAAGAAATGTACCTTTATTGAATATGGTGTTAATTATTTTGGTTATCACTTATATGACTATGAAAATCACAAAATCATTAGGAGAAGAGATGTCATATTCAATGAAAATGTCTTGTATAAGGATCAAGTGAAAGAACCGAAACAAGAAAGGGAAAACAAAGAATATAAAATGCTTGATGAGATCACATAAAAAGTAAAGGTTCCTGAAAATTATAGTGATCAGTAGTCACAACAACAAAAACAACCAAAACAACAACATGCACCTCAAACCCCTGAAAGTGGTGTTAGAATATCTACCAGGATAAGTAGACCCCATGAACAATACTCTCCTTCATTATATTATGTTTTTTCACTGATTATGGTGAACCAAAAAGATATGAAGAAGAAATGTAGGTAGAAACCAGGAAGAAGTGGGAGCAAGTTATGGTAGAAGAGATGGGCTCCTTGATGCATAACCATAATTGGGACTTAGTTAAGTTGCCTATAGGTAAAACAACATTGTAGAATAAATGGATTTACAGGTTAAAGGAAGAATATGAAGGAAGATAGAGGTATAAGGCTAGACTTGTGGTAAAGGGGTTTGCACAAAAGAAAGGTATAAAGTTTGACGACATTTTTTCTCCTGTTGTTAAAATTACTTGAATCAAAACTATTTTAAATCTAGTGGCAACAGAAGATTTGCATCTTGAGCAGTTAGATGTCAAGAAAACCTTTCTCCATGGGGATTTCGAGGAAGAAATATATATGCAATAGAAACAAGGGTATGAGGTGCAAATTGAAGAAGAAATTGTATAGATCAAATAAGGCTCTAAGGCAATGATATCTAAAATTTGACAGTGTTATGTTTGAACAAGGTTACACTAGATGTCATTTTGACCACTATGTTTATCTTAAAAAGAAAAATGATGGAAACTATATTATGTTGTTATTGTATATAGAAGACATGCTTGTTGCAGGGTCTAGCATGTAGGAAATAAATGTGCTTAAAAGAAAATTGGCAAATTCATTCCCAATGAAGAATTTGTGTGCAACAAAACAAATCCTTGGTATGATAATAACTAGAGACAAGAAAAATCGCAAATTAAAATTGTCTGAAAGTGAGTACATAGAAAAGGTGTTGGAAAGATTTAATATGCAGAATGCAAAACCGGTTAGTACACCTTTGGATAGACATTTTAAACTGATTAAGGAGATGTGTCCCAAGACTCAGGAAGATATGGATTATATATGTAAAGTTCCATATGCATCAACATTTGGAAGCTTAATGTATGCAATGGTTTGCACAAGGCTTGATATTGCACATGTAGTGAGATTTGTAAGCAAGTATATGAATAATCCAGGAAAAGAACATTAGATGGTAGTGAAGTGGATTCTCAGGTATTTGAGAGGTACCAAAAATCAAGCATTATGCTTTGGTGGTTCAAACATTGCTCTACAAGGATATGTTGATGTAGATATGGCAGGTGAGAGAGATATCAGGAGGAGCACCACAAGGAATGTGTTTATATTTTGGTGGAAGAACTGTCGGTTGGGTTTCAAAATTGAAAAAAATTGTTGCACTTTAAACAACATAATTAGAATATGTTGCTACTACAGAGGCTAGTAAAGAATTCCTTTGGTTACAAAGGTTTATGGATGGATTGAGAAAGAAGCAAGAGATGGGAAGCTTATACAGTGATAACTAGAGTGTCATTCATCTTGCAAATAACTCAACATTTAATTCCAAGACTAAACATATACAACTCAAGTAACATTTCATATGGTCAGTGTTGGAAGACAGACAATTGAAGATGGAAAAGATACGCACTAGCTAGAATCATGTAGATATGTTAACAAAAGTTGTAACAAGGAGAAACTAAGATTCTACTCAATTTCAATTGGTCTTCAGGTATGATGGTGAAGATGAGAAACATGTAGGTCCAAGTGGAATCATTTTCCAGCAAGTGAAGCAATGATGGAGTTTATATAATCAGTCTCCAAGTGGGAGATTGTTGGGTGTGGAGCCTGATTATCTTCCTGATTGTTCAAAGGTTTCTTGTTTCAGCCACGTTGGATCCATGTTCCTAATGGAGCGAAAACATCACATGTTTAATCACCGTCAAGGGGGTCTAGGGGGGGTGATGATGACTTTTATGAGCCCCTCACCTGGCGGGGATTTAGGTGCAGCGCCCCTCAAGCTAAAAATAGATGAAAAATTGACTTGTAAAATATTGTAATTTCGTAGTCAATCTGGGCCATTCATTAGACAGATCATCTCACAGTAGAAGTTATGTTAGTTTATGGTTTTTTTCCCTAAAAGGAAACCCTAAATTTATATGACAGAATTGTACTGTTACTGTGGATTATTATTCTTAGAGAGAGAGAGAGAGAGAGAGAGAGAGAGAGAGAATGTTGTGTGAGAGCGAAGAGGAAATTACAATGGATCTGCTGTAGGTTGTATCTCTTCATTTTGCTGGAAAATATAAAATGAAGGACTAGATGTTTCTCTGTGGATGTAGCCCAAATGGGGTGAACCCGATATATCTATATCTCTCTCTTGTTTTATGCATTTATGTTTTCACAATATTTTGTGTATCTCATTTCTTTGTTAATTAATTTGTAACACCTCTGACTTTCATATCTTTGGCCTTAGAAATTCAACTTAATCTGACCTCAACCTTCCTCAATTTCCTTAGATTCTAACCTACTTCCTGGCCTCAGAATTAGTCTTTTTGCACCAAAAAATTCACCAAAGAAGAATGAGTCACAACATCTTTGATTTTTGGCCTCCTTATTTAGATATTCAATTAGCTCATGGCCTGCACTGTTCCTCATATGTTTATTCATAGATGCTCCAATTCCCATGACTTGAGGTTATTTATATTCATTTGGTGTGAGGTAATATTAGGCCCGACCTAAAAAGACACAACCTTTCACTGGAGTCAACTTGAGAAAATTTCTATTAGGCCAACCTTGAAGATGAGACTTAGCCTTTTAAAAATTCATTTTTATATCTTTCAAAATACATGATTCAAGGTTGACCTTGACAAAACTTTTAGGCCAATTCAATTTATAATGTTAGACCTTCTTGTAGGGCATCTATGAAGTTTTAAGTTCATAAACGTTTGGGGCAAAGGTGCTAGTGTTAAACCCATATTTGAGACATCAAAATTCAAATATCAATATATCTCCAACCAAGAGGACCCATAAGACATGCCAACTATCAAATGGAATGGTGTGACAAGGACTACCAGTCTATAGGGTTCTTGCCTCCAAATTCACTCATTTGTGCATGAAATCACTAAATAAACATTGACCCATTCACCCTTTGATATCAATGACAACTTCTTCCAATAATATCCCCTTTTGTAATTGATGTCAACACCCATGCTCACCCTATATCCATGCTTCACTTCCTTTTTATCCATGTGGAACTTCCTTTTCTCTCTCTCTCTCTCTCTCCCCATTTGACATCAATGGAGAAGTTTGTCTTTCTTTTGCAACGCTACTCCCACTGACGATATTTCTTCTTTGACCTATTTTGTTCTCTAAACCTTAGTGGGTTTGTTTTCTTGCCCAATATACTTAGGATTCCATTTTATGTCATATTTGCAGTCTCATGCAATATGTCCAAATTTATGGCATTTAAATAATTTTGTGTTGCACCTAAATGATAGAAAAAATGTTATGTACCTTTTGCTAGAGAATTTATTGATTTGTCTCCTTGCATTAGAGAAATTTTGAGGTCTAAAATGGGCCTCCTAAGAAAAATGTACAACCAAAATAAACTTTATAAGAACCAATAGGATTCAAGATTATGATGTCAACCATGGGGGATGATTCACCATTTTTGGAGTAAACAAGTAAAAATAGTAAAAAATAATAAAATAATAAAACTATTTTTTCAACTCGTATTTTCAACTTATCTCCCTAAGGTTTTACTAAAATTTCGAGAGGGAGTACTCATTAGATGCAAAATTTGATTCCTCATCCAAGGAGAACCAATATTGCATACTTTCTATGGACCCTGCTACATGAAAAATGAGAAATACATGAAAAATGTGATTGCAATCATGTTTTTTCATGTATTTCTCATTTTTTGTGTAGCATGGTCCATCTAAAGTGTGCAACATAGGTAATCCTTGGACAATGAATCAAATTATGCATCCAATGAGTGTTCCTGCTAGAAATTTGAGTAAACCCATAGGGAGATAAGTTGAAAATACGAGTTGAAAAAGTAGTTTTTTCCTTTTTCCCCCTAAAATTTGATGGTGTAATCTAATATTATTTTATTATTTCCACTCTTATTTTATAATTTATTTAGGAGGACCATTTTAGACCTCAAAATTCCTCTAATTAAACATGATTCTAGGGTTTTGATGATATCCTTTTTGGTTAACCCTTCTATGAGCTTTGAAATCCCTAGCATTTTTCCCAAAATTTATACATGAATAATAATCAAGCAATATACTTGGGTACCTTGATCTGTTGGATTTCCATGGTGGTCTTCTGAGTTGTGCCTTGGAAGAGATCTAGTATTTTGCCTCTCGTTTTATTAAGGTGTCTTCATGATAACATTAGCATATCTTCTTGGATTAGGAAATTCATGCCTCTTCTGGTTTTTACTTGGCCTTCTGAGGACAAAGATTCCACTCTCAAGTTTTTCTTAAAATTTTTCTTTTAGGGACTTGGTGCTTACATATTCTTTACATGAATGTTCACTTATACTTGATTTGTTGCAACTGATAATGTTATATATCCCTTGAAATGTTTTCAATTTTTTATTGAGCTTGTTGACTTCAAACCTTGACGATACAACTTCTTATTCACACTTGTCACAATATTATTCCTTCTTTTTTAGCTATAATTTGGTCACTTCCTCAATTATTTTGCTTCTTCAAGTTGGGTCTTCAAGTAGGTAATTTATTCTTTAATTGTTCCTTCTTGTTTATCAAATTTTTCTTGTAGCATGTTCAAGTCCTCAACATTTTCTCTAAGATGCCTTATCAAAATATCTTCTCTTTTATCTGCTTCTTCTGCGTCAGTTTGTAAGTGCTCAATTTCTTTTAGAGCAGAAATAATCTCTCCTTAAAAATCTACTATGGATTCCCCTTCATAGGCTTCTTCGTATGGATATATCATACTTGACGAACTTCCGTCAAACTTGAGATCTGGGTCAACCTGAACTGCTTCATCTTTAGTGTCTTTATAATGTTATGGAATCACAACAATAGAGGAGACTTCCTTTTCCTTTTACTTGGATTTTTTTGTGGCTATCCCTTTGGCCTTTCCCATCTTGTTCCCTAGATTTTTCTTCCAATCGTTAGACTATGATGAAGGAACTTGCTCTAATACCAATTTTTGGAAACATTGAGGGTGGAGGGGTGAATCAATATTTCATAAATTTGAACAATTAAAGTTTACAAAGAATTAATCAACAAAATCACATCAAGGAATACATAAGAATTATATGAACAATTTATTTATATTAAAAGGGAAGTTACCACTTTTGGGTTACCATCTAGAACTAGAAGGGCTACAACCCCAAGTTATTTACCAACCATAACTAGAAGGAGATACAACCCCTGGCTTAGCAGTATTGAGTGGAATTATGTGTAAGCCTCCTAAAGTAAGCTACAACTTCCTTCTTTAGAACAATCTTTCCACCCTTGACAATAAAAGATAAAACAAAACTCTTGGGCGTTCATACCAGGGATAATGATCCAAATACAATGATATCAATATTGTCAACTTATACCAATATATGCTCAAATTTCTTTTTCTCATGTATCACTATCTTGTCACTGAAAATATCATTCTTCAAGAGTACTTTATTAATAAAAAATTCTAGTAACAAAATGTGTCAAAGAAATTAATACATTAATATATGGCTACTTTACAAGAAAAAGTTCTCTTCAATCAAACCTTAAACAACCCCGTTGATATGCCCTTAGAGCTAATGAGTACCTCCAATCCTATCTCAAACGAGTCTTCAACAATGGCTTTGGTAAGGTCATGAAAGTGCCTCAAATTACCTTTACTAAGAAGATCAGATAAATTTCATAGAAAATTTCGAATTAGTCAAAAAAAATTTGATTTGGATCTCCCTTAAACTTAGATTTGGACTACCTCAGAATTGAAACTATGTCTTAGATGGATCCTCACAGATATGTCTCAGAAGAGGAGCCACAAAAAACTTTACTGTATTTTAGAAAAGTAGCCACAAACTAGCTTTGAGCTACCTCAAAACAAGCCTACAATTTTTCTGAGAAGCTTGGGCTGGTTTAGGGACTTAGATTGCTTCAAACCTTCATACAAGCCTCAGAATAAAAAAATTCCTTTGTAGAAAGCCACAAAACAACGAAAATGGGCCTCAGGTATAGAATGCAACCTAATTCTACGTAAAAACTTTAATAAATATCATCCAACAACAAATAGCTCAAAGTGATTTTGTTCAATATTTAGATGATTTTAAGAGATCTCAGACATATTAGAAGAACGCCTTAAACAAGGGCCAAAATTAGGGTATTATAATTTCAGATCTATTGGCTTAAAACTTCAATTTAATATGACCTTGACCTTCTTGAATTTACTTAGATTCAAATCTACTTCCTTACCTTAGAATTAGTTTGTTTGCACCAAAACATTCACCACAGAAGAATGAGCCTGAACACCTTTGATTTTCGACCTCCTTATTTAGATATTCAATCAGCTCGTGACCTACACTATTCCTCAAATGTATGTTCAAAGATGATCTAAATTGATGCTCCACGATGTCCACAACTTGAGGTTATTTGTATGCATATGGTGTGAGGTAATATTAGGGCTGACCTAAAAAGACACAACCTTTTGTTGGAGCCAATTTGAGAAAATTTCTATTAGGCCGACCATGAAGAGGAGACTTAGCCTTTTAAAAATTTATTTTTGTGTCTTTCAAAATACATGATTAATCAAGGCTGACCTTGAAAACAATTTTAGTTTTTTGGATAGTTGACACTGGTAGGATGGCAGGTGGCATCACATGTGTTGGAATTGATGTCAAATAAGCTAGCTTGAAGTTAAATGGGAGAGGGTAGAAAATGCATGAAGTTTTCAGCTCAGGGGGAGTCCTATTATTGCTGCAGTAATTAGTAGAGAACCATCATAGTAGTAGGATATGTAAAGAAGCTATAAATCTTCTAGTTATGATGGTTGGATGACCTAAGATTTGAGAGAATTTTTTCCTTAGGAGACAAACTTAGATTTATCTGGAAATTTCATAGTTGGATAGTGTTCTGAAAGATCTTTCCAATGGTATGTTGAAATCTAGAAAATGCCTTCTAGATCAAAAGTTATGGTAGGTCAAAGTTTATAGATTAAAAGGTCAACAAGCAGGGTTCCACGGCTCAAGTTCCGCTTCTCACTTATGCTCTGTTCGAAAATTATTTGATTCAAGACTTAGAAAGATTTTGGATTGAGTTTGGGACTTAGGCGATTCAAGCCTAGTCGAAGGTCAGGGTCGTGCAACAAAAGTATGAAAAGGGGTGATCTTCCTTGAATCCCGACCTGTGTGGGACCAAATACCAAGTCAAGACCGTGGAATAGTTAGTAGTCGACCAAGTTAGGAGGTGGGTCTAGTTGGGACTAGTCAAAGGTTGAGCCACACAACAAATTTTGGCAGGAGATCAAAGCCCTGACCCCAGACCCCTGACCTATGTGGGACTCGGTATAGGAAAGCAATGTGAAGAGGTGATGCATAGAGCATAGGTGGCAACTGGGGTGGCATAGGATGTTAGCTTAGGGTGACACAACAACAGAGGAAGAAAACATGTGGCGAGTGTTTTTGAGATTTTCAAGAAAAGAGGGAAAATCCAGGTGACCCGTATGATGTTAGAATGGCGTACGCTGATGACGTGATAAGTCCTTGAATTTCATGCCAAAGGGGGGCTGGATTGCAAGGTTTTTTTTGTGTTTTTGGTTTCGACACTTAATGGGTCAAATCAATGGAAATGGTCCCAAATTGGGTCTCCAAGTTGATTTGAGAAGTTAGAGGTAAAACAAAAATGCATACTAGGTGGAGTCGATCGACCCATGACCTTTCAAACTCCCAACCTGTATTAAATGGTTTCTATAGAAAATTAGGATACAAGGAAACGAGGACCATGATAAGTTTAGATAATTAATAGTTCAACGCCCACATTAAAGAGAGCCATGCCGAGTATTAAAGATATTTGGTGATGTGTTGAAAAACTTGGAGAAGGATTACAAAGTTATAATTAATGCCACCTGCGGAGTATTAGGATGCAAGAAAACAAGGACCATGACTTGCAAAAGAATGAATGGAAAACCATGCTATCTAGTCAAGCAATGTTAATGGTGGAATTGAGGATTAATTACAAGGATTTCAAAACCTTTAGAATCTGGTCTCAAACCAGTTACAATCGAAGCTGCAAAACAGAGCCTTACAAAGCTGCAATAGAGACCATACATGTGCCATATGGTTGAGTGAATCAATCCCATACACAAGCTCTTAATTGAAGACCAGAGTGCCATGGTGTGCATTGAAGGAGATAGTTGATGAGATGACATTATACATCATTCACTGTGTCGTTGGAGAAAAAAATGCATAGAAAACATTGAGTTAATAGAGCAGTTAGGTATGTGGTGTGAAGAGAGCAGACTGTTGGAAATAAGTAGGTGGGAATAGAATGGAGATGGTTGTATGAAACTAATAATAATAGCAAACAAATGAGAGCTGAGATCATAGTTGATTGAGGAGTGAAGGGTGCAGTGTAAAGAAGGTTTGTTGTGCAGAGAGGAAGGTGTTGTGTAGAATGTCTGACTAGGTTTTCTATTTCTGTGCAATTGTTATGGGCGTCTGTTTTCTTAGTTTGAAACCTATATGAAAATTAGAAAAATTGGATAAAGTAGGTGGTGGACTGCATTCATAAGAGGTTGGTGCCTCTTAGCAAGTTATGGCTTGCTAACTTAAAGGGGGTGGGGGTCAAGCCCTCCTGTGAGTGGGTTCTCACAAACACATTGGTGTAATTAGGTAATTTCTTAAATTACATCATAATAACAAAAAGATTGGTGGTTTTCGACCTTTGGGTTTCCATGTAAAATTCCTGTGTCAATATATGCATGATTCTCAATCTGATGGTTTGTGTGTTCATGTGACTGGTTTAGATTGTTGCCTATGTATTTTGCTAAGATTTCTCACATGAGTAATTGTCAAGATTGAAAGAGAAAATAAGAATTGATTTTAAAATTTGAAATCCTCACTAATTATTGATTCACCCCCCCTCTCAATAATTCCTTATTACAATAATTGGTACCAAATCCAAGTTTCCTTTCGTAACGGTTTAACCACTAGAAGGTAGATCTATAAGGAATCATGTCTATCCAAGAGACTCTGGATGCTTACTCGAGTAATATTCTAGTCTTTGATGGGACAAAATATGTGTTTTGGAAAGTTAGGAAGGAAGCTTATCTCATGTCCCTAGGGGTAGATGTTTGGAACTCTATGTTGGTAGATTATGTTATCACTACAGTCCCTCCTACATATGCAAATGGTAAAATGGTGTAGAGAAATAATGCAAAGGCCAAGAATTCCATTCTCTTTTGTCTTAGTTAGTCTGAATTTGTAAAGGTTATGCTCTGTAATTTAGCCAAGGAAGTGTGCAACAAGCTTAATCAGAGCCATGAAGGAGATGATAAAGTTAAGCAAGACAAAATTTAAACCTTTAGAATGATGTTTGATAGCTTGAGAATGAGTGAATAAGAGAGTATAACAGAGTATTTTCTTAGAGTTGATGAAGTTACCAATATGATTAGAGGAATTGGTGAACCTATAAAAGAAGAAGTAAATTTTCAAAAGGTTTTGAGATCTCTGCCTATGAGATTCAATGCCAAGATCTCAACCATCGAGGACATTAAAGACTTGAAAAATATCACAATGGACCAAATACTTAGTACTATCACAACATATGAGATGATAGTAGACAAAGAGAAGGTTGAACCAAATGAGGCAACTTTCAAGGTGTCTAAGAAGGCTAAGGAACACAAATATCATGAAGATTGTTCAACTTGTGAATCTGATAAGGAGTTGGATCACTTTTCTAGGAAACTAAAACACGGTTCAGGAAATTATAAAGGGAGGCTTCCCTTCAAGTATTTCAGTGTAGAAGAGTTGGACATTTCACTTCTAAATTTCCTTATAAAGACAAGTCAGGAAAGGAAAAATACTAAAAGCCCAAAGATAAAGCTAAAATATTTCAGAATATGATAGAAAGGATTCTTTAGAAGGTGACTCTAATGCATGTTTTCTTATGGAACTTGCAAGTGACTTTAAGTAAAAAAATGTCTCAAATTATGAGGAAGAAGAAGATAGAGTAGTGGATTTTGAAGGGGAGCACATTAATGCTCTTAATGAGCTAAATAAGGCCATAAAAAGGAACAAGAAACTAAAAGACCAGTTGTTACGTGCTAAAGAAGGTATGTATAACTTAGAAACTGAGGATTTTTTTTATCAAAGGGAAAAAATTGAAGAATCCATAAAAAGTAAAGACAATTTAGTCCTTAGATTAGAAGAAAAACAATTTTTTTTTGAAAAGATAGAAGAAGAAAATAGACCCTTGAAGCAGGAGTTGATCACGAAAAATGAGGAGATGATCTCTAAACCATGTAAAGAAGAGACACTATCCCTGAAAGTCATGTTAGAGGAAGAAAAATGGAAGGAAGAAGTTTTGAATGTTTTGATTCTCAAATGGGAGGAGAATTGTCAGAGTTTACAAGCAAAAATTGTCTCCTTGAGAATAAATCTTGAGAGATTAGAGAGTGAGAAGGATTTGGAATTTTTTTTTGCAGAAGGGACAAATAAGTCATACCATAATCTGAGTATTCAAAGGCATCTATAGAATAAGACAGGCCTAGGATACTCTGAATCACAGAAGTTTTCTATGGGAAATACAGGCTTCGGGTCCATAGGATTTGAAGACCCCCAGAGCTACGGAAAGGTGCTTCAAGGAAGAATCAATCAATATAAATTAAAATAAAGCTAGAGAGACACTCAAAATTGGAACAATAATTATAACATATCAAAATATGCACACCATAGCAAAATGAATCAATCAATGAAACAAGAAGGTACCTACGACCAACCCAAACTCGTCAATTATGCACATTCAGGTACCCAAATTTGTTTGATGGTAATTGCTATAAATGTCGTATCTTTGGACATAAAGCTATTAATTGTAGAAGAGTTAATGTTGAAATAGATGTAAATTTAATATACAAAATTGATCGAAACTCTAGATCTTTGAACTCACTTCCTAGGAATCGAAATCCTTTCTCTCCCCTGATGGATGAAGTTGAATGCTTCAAATGAAGTCATTTTGGGCACAAGGCAAGTGAGTGCAGAAGAAATTTTGAGTTCCCTTCTAAATTACAATATGATTGGGAGCCAAATTTCTCAAAAGATAAGAAGAGTTGCGTTGTAGCTACTACAACCACCCTCCAAAAGTTTGCTTATGCTTTGATTTTCGAGCCTTCCCTTCTGTCTACACTAGCTTATCATTGACTATCATCAAGTATTCATGATTTGATTGAGACGTATCCTTTTATGTTGTGCTTGTGTTTGCTTGTTTTCATACTTATTTGATATTTTTGTGTCACAAGCGAGCCTTCTAACCTGACCTTGCAGCAGTTCTGGTCTTGCCTCTAGAAACTGCATAATCATGGAAGGTAAGCTAGCCTTGATGACATAAATTGCACAATCCAGATTGGCATATCAGCCTTGAGCTTGATAATTGCGCAATCATGGATGACATCCCAACACTAAGCTCAAAAAATGCACAATCCATCCCTTGTGCTAAGAAACTATGAAATGCACCGAGCCGAGAAGTTGCCCAGTTCTCTAGAATTACACAATCTTCCTTGGAAGTGTGTATGGAAAGTTTCCAAGAAAAGGAAAAAAGCGAAAATAAAAAATAAATCCCTATAAAATAGGGACTCATCATTAGTTTCCTGAAGGTGGCAAATTCCCTATTTTTAGAAATTTCCGCGAAGTGTCGCATTTTCCTTAATTTTAGGGATGCGCATCATAAACCCCAATCCACCAAAATATATTTAGTAGATGTCTCTAGAGCTCATTTTTACATTTTATCTTGGAGCTCTAGCATTCCAAAGGAGATTAAGGAGCCATCAGTAGTTTATGTCGCTTTTTCGGGTGAGTTTTTCTTTTGTCGCCTTTTGCCGCTTTTTTTGTTGTTTTTTGTTGTTTTGCTTCTATGAGTGTTGTTTTTTATGGTTTGTATTCATGGTTGCTGGAACTTTAACTTATTTTAGCTTGTAGAAGTGTTTTTTTAGTTTGGATTTCTTCGTTCATAAGTGTCGCATCGATTTTCCTATTTTTGTACACTAGGGAATGTTATTTCAACGACTCTCCTTGCATATTTTTTTTTCTTTCTGATTTTTTGCACTTGATTCATATTTATCTATCCATACTTAGTCAGATCCATACTTTAACTTGAATTATCTCTTAGATATGCTTGTTTCCTACACCTTCACCGAGCAGATATGCACTTCTAGTGGTCATGCATTGCCTTGCCCAGCTAGGCATTGTGCAAGTCTGAAGTTCAAGTTGAGGCTTCGCCTATGAGACTACACAATTCATAGTACAGGTTGGCCCAATTGTGCATTGCCCATTTCCAGGGATCAATACTTCCCCCTTGGTCACTAAGACTATGCAATGTGTAGTCTCCCCCTATCACTGCCCATGCTGAACTTCACATTGTGGAGTCTCAAGCCTCAGGCTACATCACTAGTTGATGAGACTACACAATGCATAGTTCCCTCAGCGAGTCTCCCTCCCTTGCTCATGAAAACTGCATAATCTCTCTCATCAATGCACTGGTTTGTTTCTTGATCTCTCTTTGAAAGTGGCTTTGAAAAAGATAATTTATTCTTTCCATGAGTGCCTTTTCTTTCCCACAGGTACCACATCTGTTGAGAACTTCGCTCCAACAACCACTATTACCATGACACCTAAGAAAGTTGCCTCAAAAGATACCATAGAAGGTAGTACTAGGGAAGCAATTGAGAGCATGCTAGTAAACTTGCTAGTATACTCAGACACTCAACTGTATGTGGAAAATGAATCATATCTTACATGGAAGAATGTGAATGAAGCTTTTTGAGCAAAAAGATTTGAAGCAAATTTAGAGGACCGACAAGTATACATTAATGTCTAGAAATCAGTGCTACACAGGGTTGCATGCAGATATCCAACCTTCCCATATGTAAATTTTATCAGATGGATTGTCTCACATATTGATGTGAAGACCATGAATTTGCAGAATGCTAGTGGATGAAATATTACTACTTTTTTGGTAGCATATTACCATTGTATGTACCATTTTCCCTAGCTAAAAACACTCATGGATTCATACTTCTATGTCAAAAACAGCTATGTGGGCACCAAAGATGTTGTTAAGAGTTGGGTGAAAGAGCCATCAAAGTTTCAATAGACGCCCACCAAAACATATAAGACAAGGTCTCTCAGGAAGGTCTATCACATGTTGATCATCTTATCTTGCATAATCTACGATCATCAGGGTACGGATACATTTTTGGAAGGATGGGAAATCTTCTTGAACTAGGATGTGAACGAGGGAAAGTCATTCAATTGGTCAGACTTGTTGGCTCGACAACTAAATATGCATGTAGGTAATGCCCTGAATCCTCCCAAGGGCGGGAAAGCGAGATTTTATATGTCTCCATATTTACTAGATGTAATTTGTGCACATAATGCATTCCCTGGAATGAACTGGGCATGGACACCACGAGATATTGTCATGCACATCCACTATAAACTGCTCTTAGATTGCATCCATCGAGGAGTAATGGAGAAGCTAACTGGCCACTTCCTCATTCCACTTTACAAGATGATATTTGAGTAAGAACCACCTTGCACGTCACGTGGGGAAATGGAAGAAGTATCATAGATCACATATTTGTTTGCCTCACTGGATGACACCTTCCTCAGAGTGTTTGTGGGTCAGAAGTCGCTGCATTTTTTTCCAATAACAATCTTGTCATGTAAGAAGTGTCATATCATCTCACCACAGGGTTTTCAACAACTTTTCAACGGAAGAAGAAAGCACCTTGGCCAACTCTCCTATGCAAATTGGATTGTACGAGATAAATAACCTAAAAGTCACAGATAACGAAGGAAAGCCGATAAATAAGTTTTTATTTTATACTTGGGACTTTAATCCGTATGATCCCTGTGGTATTTGCAAATACCACTGTTCGAGAATTCTCTTCCAGTGGCTCAGCGGGACATTTCACTGGAAAGAGGAGGATCCCTGGAAAAATTTCTATAATTCCTCAAAAACCAGTGAGTTGATTAGTTTTACAGAAACTTCATAGGGGACTTCACAAAAGGAATCTACTCCAAAAGCAGTGCTGAAAAAAGGGAGAAACTCCACGCAAGATAAGGGAAAAAGAAAATTTTCTTATAGTCTAGGGGGAGAACGAAGCTACAAGATGAAATAAGATCCAACTATTATGAAAGAAGCTTTAACAATAGAGGAAAAGAGGAAACAAAGGATGCCAATAGAATAAAGGGGGAAGAGGGAATATTAGAGGAGATTTGAGGAATAAAATCAAAAGAAAGAACAAGAACAAAAGCAGAAACTAGAAGAAGAAGAAAGGAAAAACACAATAGTAGAAGCAATAATGCAGAGACAAGTTAAAGAGAAAGAACAGAACCGAAAACCAGTAGAGGAGGAGAACGGATAGGTGCAAGATCAAGAGCTTGCTTATCATATTGAAGAGTTGATAGAGATTGATTACACAAAGGTGGAACCAGAGCCATAGAATAAAAATGTCAACCTGATGCCTATCACACAACATGTCACTATTCAGTCTCCACCACCTCCAGCAGTAGAGTTAGCTACAGGAGAGGAAGGGAAAGTTTTCCATCTTGACGATGATCCGATTATGGACACGTGTAATTTGTCATATGATGAACTCTAGAAGAAGATTGTATAAGCACATAAGAAGCATTTTCAAGATGATAACACATCTCTTGCATTTATTAGAGAAAGGGCGATTGTGGCCGACACCAAGAGAAATCCCGAAGCCATTTTGTAAGCCAACTTGGCCTTCGTAGGTGTAGAATAGTCAAACACTCAATATTTGATGGTCAAGAATAAATAATTAGCAAATAAATTATAGGCTTCCAGGAAAGAGGTTGAACAAATCCACACAGCAACTTAGAATGCAACTTCTTGTAGGAATTTACAGGGTAAGTTCCTCAGACAGAACATCAAAGGACACCGCTCACAAACAGATCACATATCAACACACCATTATTGTTGACGTGGTTAAAACCCTCAAAGAGGGAAATAGTCCACGGCATGAGACAACGTGGCCAATTCAAGAAATTTATTAATAAAAGAATGAAAATTTACATAAGCTTCTCTCATGAACGGTTACCCTACAAATGACCCTCCATGCTCTT
>APFE030672964.1:4470-17904 GCA_000404065.3 Pinus taeda | reverse complement strand
TCACACTAAGGTGCGATGGAAAAGAGCATACGCATGAGAAAAAAAACTTCCTTTTTGTTTCAAATTTTCCCAGATCACACAAAGTTGCGAGGCAAAGAGCATATGCAGAAATGAAAGGTGTTGATCCGGTAATAAAAAACAAAAAGATAAATAAGCCGAAATAAACAGAGAGAAAATAACTAGAAACTACAAATAAACACTGTATACCTCTAGATCTTAAAAATGACATAGCTAGGGCTATCGAAAACCTTTTCGCGTGAAACGAAAGGGGTTTCTCACTGGAACAGATGCTCCTAACACAATAGATTAGTCCTCTCAGCCCAAAAGCAGCCAAAAATAGTAGATCAAGGAAATGACAGTCGGATGCAGTTCTACCAGCTTCAGAGTTGGATCACCAATGGATGTGGCCCTCAAATAGCTCTGATACCATGTAGGAATTTACAGGGTAAGTTCCTTAGATAGAACACCAAAGGACACTACCCACAAACAGATCACAGATCAATGCACCAGTATTGTTGATGTGGTTAAAACCCTCAAAGAGGGAAACAGTCCACGACCTTAGCCAACGCAGCCACTTCGGGCAATTTATTAATAAAAGAATAAAAATTTACATAAGCTTCTCTCATGAATGGTTACCCTACAAATGACCCTCCATGTTCTTTAAATAGATATCATGGACCAATCGGGTGTTAAGCCACGGATCAAGTGTCGGTAATACCGAGGAGAGAATGAACTGTTGGATCACTACATATCGTGACTGTCGAATTGTAAGTTACAAAAGTACATAGTAAAGAAACACACTTTACCTAAATCTACACTAGACCAAGTTATACTTAACTATTTCTTATGTGTCAGAATATTTTAACACTTTTGCAGTGGTCCATATGGAGGAAATGAGGTTTGACATGCTTAGTGAAGTATCGACACTTGGAGGTACCATGAAGAATCTCTATGAGGATATTTTTACCATGCATAAGGTAGTTTTCCACATGTAGGGCTTGTAAAGGCAGTGTAAATACTTTTTCAAAACTCTCAGAAATGTGCTAGCTACAATAACTGCCATACATGAATGGACAATGCGATACAAAGGGGAAATGCTTGAATTAGGTAAGAAAATGAAGCCACAGGCAAAGTTGGAGAAAGAAAGAGTGTGGATGTTGATCTAGAACAACAAACATCTCATGTCGTTCATTGGTAACATTCAGGCCTTGTATGCACAGTTATACAAAAATCTGGATATCTTGGTGAAGTCCAACATGATCCCATCAGTTGGCTCACTCACTAAAGCCAAACCCATGAACCGTGTCAAGAGGGAGATAGAGGAATACTTGGAGTAGTTAAGATAGATTGCCACCAAGGAAGATTTGCATGTGAACAAACAAAACATGAAAAACTATAATGGTGGCCATGTCCAAGTGCGGAAAATGTTTCTCATGATTCAGAAGGAATTTGAAACTGGTTCCAAATCATTGTACCTATATTCCATGGAGGCTAGATTCCGCTTCCAGCTAGAAACCATCTTACAATTTTAGGATGTCATCGCACAGTACTAAGCTTGGCACCCAGACGTGACTGAGAAACATCAATTGGAAGTTGCTGAGCTTGATTTCTCCCAAACTCAAGCATGATAGTTTTGTTTCTTGTTAGTCTATCTAGTTAGCTCTACCCTATTTTGTCTTATATGGGTACGAGTGTAAATTGTAATATTATTTGTAAGTGGAATTCCAAGTGTCAATATTGGAATGTGAAGAGTCATGATGTAATGTAATGAGTTATTATGTAAAGAAGTTGAAGATTCATGAGGGAAGTCCAAATGTCACAAAGGGGAGTTGAAGAGTCACTCCCTCTTGTTATAAATAGAACCTCATAACTCATGTAAAAAAAATTTGGGAGACAAGCTTTTGGCTAGGCTTAGGCTTAGAGTCGAGAGCTTGAGGGTTTTGTGAGAGCCTTGACTTCTCTGTAGAGTAGAGGAAGTATGTTTCTTTGTAGGAGCATGTGATTTTGACTTCACATACCACTATTGGGCCTAGTGGTCCGTCGATGGTGTATGTATGATTGGAACTTTCACTTAATAAAAGCTCAAATCCGACACATTTTCATTCATATGTTGTAAGTATAGTAGGACTATTTTTGTTTTGTTTACAATATATGCTATTTAACTTATGCTTATGCTTATGAACTATTTCTTTTGCATTTGGTACGAATCATGTTGAATACGTGTTGTTGTATTAATTCATCACGGTTAACTTGTGAACTATTTCAAATATTATCTTGTGATGTCATTATGCTCATGTGTTCCTTTCAATATACGTACTATTACATGCTTTTAAGGGGCTCTCTTATATTCCCTTCCATGTGGCAGAACCTTCATGCAGGGTCACACACTTGTTCTCACCAAACTCATTATATGTCACTATATGCGTTATTGTAGCCAAGGCATATCATTAAAACCCACTATATCGACAGTTGGGCTATATTCTGGATGGAACTCCTACACCAAATGGTGTGAGGTCTATTTGGGACTTCATATCAAGGACCCAAAATCAATAGCATTAGTTTCCAAATCCAAGTCTCCCCTCTTCCTCTAGGTTTCTAGTTCCTCTTCTCAAGGGATATGATGCTTAAGAGGAGGATATTAGTTCCATGAACCAAGGGATGAGGTGTAGGTATGTAGTAGTTCCAGGTTTCTAATTTGGATAAGATTCCTTCATCAAAGCTTCTAGACTTCGCTTTTTATTTTTACTTGCATGAACAAGATTTCACAGTTTATAGTGGAAGACAATGCACAAAATTTTGCAAGCAACAATGGTAAAAACTGCATATGTGCAAGTAATGGCTAGTAAAACAACACAATTGCTTAAAAACATATTTAAAGTAGTGCAAGCCAAAATTCCTTTTGTCCTTGGTATTGTTTTACTTCAAGCTTCATAGGGTATTCACTTGAGACACTCATTAGATGCTGAAAGATCTGAATCAACAGTCATGGTGGCAAACTTTAGTGTAACAGATTGCCCCCTAAAGTGAAAATCTAGAAAAGATGTTTGATGATTGAAGCACTTTATCATGTCAAAGGTTCATATCAGAGACCAATTGGTTGAGGACCTAAAACAAACAATCAAGGATTACCATATCATGCTTTCATATAAACATCACTGAGGTAGGAATTCCTGTACTCAGAGTACAAGTATCTCAAATAATGAATATGGAAATACATCTGAAGATCCATGTCAAAAAAAGACACAGTATGGATGCAGCCATCAATGGATCCATGTTTAAAATCATGAATACATAACTCCATGCAACCTGGATGGATGAAACTAGATCTAGGGTCTTGATCTCCGTCTCTATCGATCCATAGTACAAATCTAACCATGTGAATGAATGTCTCGAAGTCAAACATGGTAGAAACCACTTGATTACCGGTCAATGATGTGAACCGTTAACAAGTTCCATAGAAACCACCAATAATGACAATGGTTCTCAAGGTACCCTAATACAATCTATGGAGTGTGAAAAGATTTCTTGAAGTGAAACGCTCATAGAATTATTCGATCAAAGGTCAATTATGAGAACCTGTTGTCAAAGGTGAGAAACCCGCCATTACAACATGCAAGATCCAAGGTACTGTTGTGGCCAACAACAACCCCCCTTTTTATTTAGTTTTAGTAATAAAGCTAAGTAAATGGCGACCTTTCTAAAAAATAAAAACTAGCACTATATTTCCCTTTGAAATAAAACATGCTATCATAAACTTAGGAAAATACCCGCAAAACCTAAAAAACTTAAGTTTTATGATAAGTTCCCAATAAAATCGTTCTCTTAACAATAAAACATCGCATCGCAAAGGGTAATGGGAAAACATCATATAAACAATCTTTCGAAATTGCAAAAATGCGATGTGAGATCGCGCGCCTTAAAGACTCATCGCACATCGCGGATTTCATACGCTTCAAATATCACTTACGGTAAAATATCCCAATCCGGCGATATGCGATAAGACATCTCACAAATCACATCTCGTAGCCACCTAACGAAATAAATGATTGTTAACAAAACGGATTAGCGATATTGCGATCTGCGATATTGCGAAGCAAATAAAAAAATTGCTTTATTGCAGATTTGCAGGGCTCATTGTTCAATAAAGTATTTTTCGTAATCCGATACCGAGTTATGGGCATTAATTTCAATTTAGTGGTTAGTTGATGATAATTTATGAGACAAGATTTAAATCTGATCAAAGGGTTATTTCATGTAGGGTGATATATTTGATATGATTTCATAATTAAAGAGCTTTCCTATCACCTTATCTCTTACCATTATTCTTTCCTTACTTATATATTTGCAGGAGCAGCAAGCAGAATAATATACGCAACAGTGTGCAGAACGTAATGGGAAAGAAGGGAAAAGCTCCAGTTGTTGAGGACAAAGAGATGATGCCCTTATACGCAGACACCACCTGCAATAGAGATGCCAGCAACTAAAATAAGAGGTCGACCAACCGACGCTCCTCAAGCCTATGCTGAATGGTTGCGATCTCAGAGAATAGATACATAGATAGTTAATTCCAGATTCAATTTTAGTTTTAGTTTTGATTTATTTTTGCCTTAGATGAGGATGGTCATTTAAACCTCCTCCTATATTTTTGTAATAAACTATTTTTAGTATTTAGGAAGTAGTATTTTAACCCCTCTCATGCATTTAGAGAGGGGCCTTGAAATTTGTCAAACACATTTCCTCAAAACATGCACTTTTGCACCCTCAGAGGAGGTTTTTATGAATGAATGGAACAAGATTTATTGATATCTATGTTTAATGTCTGCCACTAAAATGCACTTTTGTACTCTTAGTAGATGTTGAATTAGGAAGAGATAGATCTATATTACTAAAGCTTATGAGTAGTACTTGTTATCAATGGCACTTTTATCTCTTAATGATTTCTGCTTATGTGTCAAAGTAATATTTTATGCTTAGTTATTTATATATGAAAGCTTGAATGTTTGAGTTACCATTTGGAACTTTTGTATGGTGATGACTATTCTATTTTTGCTTATGTATGAATGATTTATTATGTGATACGTTTCTCACAATTATTTCGGCTAATTTCTTATACGAAACAATTCATTTTTATCGAATTATTTTCTTGTAGAAATTGAATGATGTTTATTACCAATTGCTGTTAGAAATGATTTTAGATCGCATAAGTAAAAAGTTGAATCCCGGGTTAGTTTTAGAATTAAATATTTCTGTTCATTAGAATACAATTGCATTGTTTTAAATTAGACTTAGATTAAAAGCATTTTACTTAGAAATCTTTAGAAAAAGGAAATATCAATTCTTACCAACACACACAAACTGGGAAACTGGTCCCATTATCCCTAGTCAGACCCATCATCCCAAACAGAAAAGGAGTTTCTTTCAAGGTCCGGACTGGGTGGGTATCCCCCTTATTGTAGACCCGATTTTTGGGGCTTCAACATATTTGGCACCGGAAGGAGGGCCCTAAATTATGAATGGCTAGTAAATCCAAATCTAAATACCATTCTGAGAGTAAATTGCCCTCAACATCCCCTCCAACTTCTCCATCACTTTCCAAATCTTTAAATCCTAACCGAGAAGTTGAGAAAACAACAACCACTGCCACAAACCCAAACATTTCAGAGAAATCTACTATTGAACCTCCTGAGGTTGAATCTTTGATTCATAAACTTCAAGAATTTTCCATATCACCACAAAAATCTGAAATATCTCAAGGTAGTGTGACTTTGCAATACAATCCTTCTCATCCTTTAACCATATTGTAGAGTGAGAAATTTGGTATCGAACCAACCGAATTACCTCTACTTAAAAGGAAAAGAGCAAGGAAGTCACCTCAAGGGTTTGATAGTGAGACTCTTTCATCATCAACATCCATTCCAACTTCCCCATTGCAAAGTCAACCATCCACCCCTCCACTTCAAATTATTGTCCATCAGAGTACTGGAACTTTAACATCCTCATCTCTTCCACAAGCAACTTCGTCTGCACTTTCCTATGTTAGTAGTTCAGCGATGGCCCAAAACCTATAGAATAATCTAGGGGCAGTCTCAAAGCCTACGCCCTTGAGTCAATTATTGGCCCATCCTGAAAAATGGCCGCCTAAGTTTAATCCTGAAGTATACATGCTAGCAGAAGAACACATAAATAACTTTATGTTATCGATAAATTTAAATGGTGTTACTACTGAAGATGCTGTTATCCAACTCTTTCCTTATACTTTACAGGGAGTAGCTGGATCTTGGTATTTTTCATTACCATCAGGATCCATCACTAGTTGGGACATTTTCCAAGAGCAATTCTTGACTAAGTTCAGTGATGATAGATCTACAGCAATACTGATCAATGATCAATCGAATCTAAAGACTGAACGAAGAGAATCTATCAAGGATTTTAACTCGCATTTCAACAAGCTTTTGAATAAAATTCTGACCGCTTCCAAGCCTAGCGAAGATGTTCGAAGTGAATGGTACATATCTGCTTTACCATTAAACATAGCGATCTTCATTGATAGGGCTGCCAGGACAAACTTGGTTGAAAACATGAAGGAAGCGATAGTGGTAGAAAAACGTATCTTAGCTTTAGAAAAGAAAAACACTATTGATGAAAGAAAATCTAAGAAGGTTACTCTTAGAGATGATCTTAAGAAAAAGCAATCAAAAGACCGATTTGATTTAGAAGGATTACAGAAAGTCTTAAAAATCATGTCTAACGAAATGGTTGACATTAAGAGACAAGTAGCAGAGACTTCTTCAAAAAATCCCTACAAGCCTTGTAGAAAAAATCCCTCAACTGATTCAAAGCCTCCCAATGCTATAACAAATGCATAATCTAAAGGAGAAGAAGAGGAAGTTTCTAACGAAGAACCTACTGATGAATATGAAGTTGTAGAAGTATAGGGAATGTGGGACTTCATCCTTCCAGACAAAGAGGATCAAGAAGCATCACCGGTTACTACCAGAAGCAGAAATCAGCTCGATCCTCCACAACCTAGTTCTAAATAGAAGAACGCAAGCTCAACATCTAAAGATAAAGTCATAGGTAAGAAATCAACACCAAAAGCGACTCAAACAAGCCCAGTCCAATCTGATCCCTCAACTCCATCTAAAACACTAGTTGTTTCTGATGAGATGGAGTATAATATTGTTGAAGATATGAAGAAGACTAGGGCTAACATTACTTTTCATGAATTGAGCAAATTTAAACATTAACAAAAGCTACTTTTGAAAGAGTTACATGCAATTCCTATTGTGCCTCTTCCTGCCGCTATGATCTCGCAAGCTTCTCATGAAATGGGAAGACCTCCAACTAATATGGAAAATAAAGTTCATCCAAATGATATTGCTTTAATTGGAGGTAGGTCAAAATCCCATACTCCCCCATTCCTTCTTACTTACGAAATTTTCAATAAAACTTGCATAATTGTTTGGTAGATTCAGGAGCTTCATCTAATATTTTACCTAAAACAATATGTGCAAAGTTAAATGTCCAACCTAAAAAATTGACAGTACGCATAGTTCAACTGGACCGATCATAGGTTGAAGTAATTGGTGAACTAAATCAAGTTACCATAAGGCTGTCATCTAATGCAAAGGTATGTCAAGTCATTGATATTTTAGTTGCAGACATTCCTAAATTTTACGGTTTAATTCTTAGTAGGGATTGGTCCGAAAAACTTCATGGATACTTTGCGACCGACTGGTCACATATGTGGCTCCCTGACAATGGTAAACCGAATCAGATAAAGGTTGAGTAAGAAAGACACCAAAGATACATAGTGACAGAATTGGAAGGAGAAAACGAACCTGTAGCATACAAAAACAATATAATTGGCAACTATTCTGTTGACTCTTTCTTAGGAAATTTTAATGCTCATACTTCGCCTTACTTGGAACATTATGTTCTGTCTCAAGTGCAAATTTTTTCTCAAACAGATAGTTCTAAATGTGTTAGTTTTATAGATAGTCCTATAAATAAATCTTTATTTTGGAAATTATTTTTTGATGGTTCTAAGTCTAATGATGAAGCAGGATCAGGATGTGTATTAGTTATTCCAGAGGGAAAAAAAACTATGATAACATGTAGGCTCGAGTTTGATTGCACAAACAACACTGCAGAATATGAAGCTCTAGTCCAAGGACTGTACAAGGCAATCAGATTAGATATCAAGTATCTACAAGTCTTCGGAGACTCTGAGATTATTATTAAACAGGTACGAAATACTATACATTTTCTATCATGTCATTTAAAGCATTATCAATCTTTAGCGCAAGATCTGACTGAACATTTTATAGCATTTAATATTTCACCTATTCCCAGACTCCAAAATGCTAGTGCTGACCTCCTGGCTAATGTAGCTTCCAAGGTCATTCCCTCAGAAGATTATAACCCACACAGATTTTCAATCAAATTGATCTTTAGGCCCTCCATCCCTAATAATGTTACAAACTGGAGAATTTTCAACGATGATTCTGATATTGTAAGTTTCCTGACATCTTAAGGACCTTACACTAATCAAATAGTTGATGAGGATCAACATGACAAGCAAGTACAACAAGAAAGAACTAATAATGCTATACCAAAATTTGTAGTCAAATTGGAAGACCTATATGATTTGAAAGACCAATTTAAAAGATTTACCAATTCAAAACTCTAGAGTTCAACTCTAAACTATGAATTAGTAAATCTAGGAACGGATACCAAGCCACAAAATATCAATCTAGGTCTTGGCCTAGCCCCAGAAGAAAAATTAGCCTACGTTCAGCTCCTGAAATAATACAAAAGTGTCTTTGCCTTGAACTACGATGATCTTAAGACTTACGACACTTCAATCATTCAACATACTATCTCAATGGTAGCTGATGAAAAACCTGTCTAGCAAACGCTGAGGAAGATCCATCCTAATCTGGAAAGTCAGATTAAGTCAGAGCTTAATAAATTATTGAAAGCCAAAATTATTTTTCCTGTTCGACATTCTAGATGGGTTTCCAATTTGGTCCTAGTCAGAAAGAAAAACAGAGATATTAGGATTTGTATTGACTTTCGAAATCTTAACAAAGCCAGTCAAAAGGATAATTTTCCCCTGCCTCCTACGGAACAAATATTGCAAGTAGTTGCAGGATCAGAATTAAAGTCCTTTTTAGATGGTTTCTCTGGCTATAATCAGGTTCTGGTCCATCCTGACGATCAACTAAAAACCACGTTCAGAACCAAATGGGGTACTTATGCATATCAAGAGATGCCTTTTGGTGTGATCAACACCGGCGCCACATTTCAAAGGGCCATGGATATCAAATTCAAGGGATTAGTAAACAAATCAGTTGTGATTTACTTGGATGACATAACAATATATTCTAAAAACACGTTAATCACTTTAGAGACTTAAAGCAGATCTTCCAACGTTGTCAAAGGTATGGGATTTCACTTAACCCAAAAAAGTCCTTTTTGCATTAAGTGAAGGAAAACTTCTTGGATTTATAGTGTCAAAATCTAGAATTCATATTGATCCCGATAGAATTAAGGAAATTTTCGAAATATCCTTGCCTCATAATAAGAAAGCCATGCAATCCTTCCTTGGCCAGATTAATTTTGTTAAAATATTTGTTCCAAAATTCTCAAGGATTGTGCCACCATTACAAGCAATGATAAAAAATAATTCATTTTTCAAATGGGGCCAAGAGGAATATGAAGCGTTAAATCTGATTAAACAAGTGATTATTAATGCCCCATCCTTAGCGACTCCAAATTTTTCCAATCCTTTTATTTTGTATACATTTGCCTCTGATAAGTCATATGCTGTGATACTCACTCAGGCCAATCAAGACAAGGCGGAAGCCCCAATTGCCTTCTTTAGTTCAAATCTGCAAGGGGCTGAATTAAATTATTCTGACGTTGAGAAACAAGCTTATGCTGTTTTCAAGGCGATCAAATACTTTAGACCCTTTCTTCTTAAAACCCATACAAAGATCATAGTTCCGTTTCCAGCGGTAAGAAATCTCTTAGTACAGAAATATGTGGGTGAAAAGAGAGCAAATTGGGTCACTGCCTTACAATAATACAACGCAGAGATCAGGTCAGCAAATATTGTAAAAGGTCAAGGCTTTTGCAAGATGTTGGCTGGAGTATCGCTTATTTCTGAAATATAATCTCCAAATCAAGAGGTACAAATGTATGAGGTAAGCCTAAACGATATTGAATTAAGATACACTGATATCATATTTTATATAAACAATGGATATACTCCTTCAAATCTGAATTATACAAAGAAAAGAGCCCTAAGATTGAAGGCTAAGCAATATGAACTCATAAATGATGTACTTTTTAGGATGAATTATGATTATGTTTTCCTTCGATGTCTTGAGAAATATGAAGTTGAAAAGGTGTTGCAGGAACTTCATGATAGACCAACAGGAGGACATTATGCGGGAGATGCTACATCACATAAAATTTTGCGCACAGGATATTATTGGCCTACACTATTTAAATATGCACATAGCTATGTAAGGAAATGTCAAATTTGTCAAATTGCTGCTGGGAGACAAAAGAAACCATCATTGCCTTTGCAACCAGTCAATATTGATAAACCTTTTGATCAATGGGGATTGGATATAATAGGTGAGATCGTTTTTCACTCTTCTAAACAGCATAGCTATATCCTTACAGCTACAGATTATTTTACTAAATGGGTAGAAGCAGTTCCGCTCAAGGCAGCTAATGCTGAACACATCATTGATTTCATAGATCAGTTTATAATCTCCAGGTTTGGTTTACCCTCTTATTTAATGTTTGATAATGCATCATATTTTTCTGGCAATGCTATGATTGAATTTGCACTCAAAAGAGGTTTTAATTTTAAATATTCTGCCAATTATTACCCACAAGGGAATGGGTTGGCCAAATCAACAAATAAAAACTTAATCTGAATCATTAAGCGAACCATTGATCAGAATCATAAAAATTGGCATAAATCTTTGATGTATGCTTTATGGGCAGACCAAATAACACAAAAGGTTTCCATTGGCACTTCTCCCTGTAATTTAGTTTATGGGAAAGAAGTAGTTCTCCCAATTCATCTAGAAATTCCTTCTTTGGCCTTAGTTCAATTTATCGACAAAACACCAACTTCATCTTTACAACTAAGACAATTGCAGATCCTTAAGCTAGAAGAGCAATGAGAACAAGCTAAAATCACACATGCTCATCATCAAGCATTGGTAAAGGCTTCCTTCGATTCAAGCATGCTATCTAGGAAGGATTTTCAAATTGGAGATTTAGTTTTGAAATGGGATAAGGCTCACGAGGAAAAAGGCAAACATTCTAAATTCCAACGAATGTGGCTTGGTCCATTCCAAATTGTTGAAATAATAGTTCCATCCACTTTCATGTTTCAAGATTTAGCAGGGAAAAGAGAATCTTTACCTGTTAATGGGCAGATCCTTAAAAAATACTTTCCATAGAAGATGAACTCTTATATTTTTGTAAATTATTGTTTATAGCTTTATTTTGATCATAAAATAGGTTGTAAATGGTTAACTTTGGGAATTCACAAAAAAGATTAGTGTTTCTTTTAGATTTTGTTTTTTTGCTTGTATAAATAGAATCGATTTGGAAAATTAATCATTATTATTGAAAGACACAGTCGAATTCTACAAGCCTGAAAATATTACTAGTTTCAACCTTATGAATTTTGATAAAAAACAACCTTTAGTGAGAATTTGTTTTATATTAGTCAATGAAAAGCATAAATAACAAAAAGAAGGTTCTTTGTAGAAAAGTTGTGTCCAAAAACTCTATAATTGTCATCCAGAGTTATTCTTAAGGAACCAATGACTTCCTCCCCACCTAGGGAATTATGAGTTTCAAGGAGTAATCCAATGATACACTAAAAGCTTAAAGAATAAGAGGTCTCATCACGAGCCAACTTATCATGATCATAGATATTATAACTTGCTGACATTGCTAAAACTGCATACCAAAACAGGGCAACGACTCAAGATTGTTGCAATCAAAAGACAAGGGGTCTCATCACGAGCCAACTTGTTCAGTAAAGTTATAAATCAAGTGAATGGCACTGTCATAGTTTGGATACCAAACCAAGACATTGTTCTTTAAGAATTAAAAGAAAACAAGAAACAACAAGTGTGGATATGGATTTATCTTTGAAAATTGTATATTTCTCCAAGTAGGATACAGGATCATTGCTGGGTAACAGGTAACCCTGTCGAGGCTGTGAATGCCTGCTGGCAGCAGAGGCTCTACCTACGACAAATGAGCATAATTAAAACTGATCTAAAGAGAAGTCTTTGTTTTTATCTTTATAAACTAAGTAGTGACTGATGTAAATACAATGACTAGCTTTAGGAAGTAAATAATCAGAGTTAACACAGGAGAAACAAACCACCATTAACAGCTGAAAGTATGATGAACTTTATATTTCTATAATAAAGTTTGATTTTCCAGAAAACTTTTTTGTTTTGAAAGTTTAGAAAATTCAAAAAAAATAATCAGAGATAACTGGTTCTTCCTAGTGAATCACCAATTATTGTGGCCAGCAACAACCCCCCTTTTTATTTAGTTTTAGTAATAAAGCTAAATAAATGGAGCCCTTCTAAAAAATAAAAGCTAGCACTATATTTCCCTTTGAAATAAAACATGCTATCATAAACTTAGGAAAATACCTGCAAAACCTAAAAAAATTAAGTTTTATGATAAGTTTCGAATAAAATTGTTCTCTTAACAATAAAACATCGCATCGCAAAGGGTAATGGGGAAACATCATATAAACAAGCTTTCGAAATTGTGAAAACGTGATGCGAGATCACGCACCTTAAAGAATCATCGCACATCACGGATTTCATATGCCGCAAGTATCACCTAAGGTAAAATATCCTGATCCGGCGATATGCGATAATACATCTCGCAAATCACATCTCATAGCCACCTAATGAAATAAATGATTATTAGCAAAACAGATTAGCGATATTGCGAAGCAAATCACAAAATCGCTTTATCGCAGATATGCAGGGCTCATGGTTCAATAAAGTATGTTTCGTAATCCGATACCGAGTTATGGGCATGTTGATGCCCCGAAAATCGTTGTATCAACATTGGGGGATAACCACCCGGTCCGTACCTTAATACAACTCCTTTTCCGTTTGGGATGGTGGCTTCGACTGGATATAATGGGACCAGTTTCCCAATAATGAATAAAAGGGGTGGATGAACGATTGGTTATCTAATCTAATGATAGGCGAATAACTTAATCTATCAGCAAAAATAAAAGAACTACTGCTAATCCTGGGAACTATTATTCTTTGGAAATGTAGCGTTTGATGATCTTTGTCTATTGACAGGCATATAGATGACTATCAAATAAACATAGATATTTATTCATTCAAA
>APFE030672962.1:0-11075 GCA_000404065.3 Pinus taeda | reverse complement strand
TTTTTTAAAGAGACGGTGAGATAGACACGTCTCATGCATGCAGGGCTATGAGATTCTTTAAATTAAAAAATAAAAATTTCAATGAAAATTACAAAAGAAATACAATAACAAAAAATATAACTAAATAAAATGAAGTTAACTCCCATGTGGGGCTTGCATGCAGCCAAGTGCCCCAACCCCACATGAAATGATTGTGTTTTGAATCATCGTACTAAAACTTTTTGCTACTTAAACAATTGTTAAATGATTGTTAAAACTGATCCTGTTCATCTAGGATCAAGAATCCTCACGAAATGGATCTTGCTCTAAAACTATATGCAAAGCTTCTGTTGTTTTCCGCCACCACAAATGCAGAATTCTTGGGCAGAAGTGGAGCGGCCCCAACGATCCCTGGACAAAACTGGAGCAGGGTCGTTGTTTAAGGCTGGTCTGATATACAATACAGGAAGACCGACCCCTTGAACTAATTTTACTGCCTATTAACTATGGGTTAGAAGTTGTCATTAATTTGATTGAGCATGCAAAACAGTTGAAAGTTGATACCAAAAGCAAATTTGAAACATCAGAAGTAATTATAGATGGTCTGGACTCTGTCCACACTCGATAAGGAACACAACTGTGCACAATAGATCCAAAGAAGGACAAAAGCAGAAAATGGCTACGTGAGTGATCCTAACAGCGAAGGAGAGCATTTATTGGCGTCTGTCATCCTGGGCTTAAATACGAAATGAAAATACACGGATAAACTTAAAAATAAACATCAATATGTTCAGCATTATGTTCAGCATCCATGTCGCTGTTTCATCCCCAGATGTTTCCCGAGCCCAATGCGTGAAAGTTTCCCAAGCCCAATGCGAGAAAAAGGCCCAATGCGAGAAAATGCATTTGGCTTTGGAACAGTTCAAATTATTTTGATAATAAGTTCTACCGAGAAGGATATGGTTTGAGCCCGTATATCCCTCTATCCCTCTATCTTTATAATAAAGAATTCACCAGACACCTTAGCTTTGGTCCTCCTTGACCGTCTTCCTTTTTCCATATTCCATATCGTGTTGATGACATTTAATGTTGCTGTATGGTGACACCAAGTCCTCAACCAGCGGAGTGCAAAAAAAAAATCTCAAAATTTATAATAGTAAACTTACACATAAAAACTCGAGTGCAAAAAAAAAATCTCAAAATTTATAATAGTAAACTTACACATAAAAACTCGAAATCTTCGCAGGATGGTTGTTTCATCTTAACCTTACATTCATAAATTTCAAAATGTATGATTGTTGCACAGAAAAGTTACGAATTCCTTATTGTAGGCTGTAGTTATATTAAAGTAAATATACATGACAGTGATGGCATGCATATTCAAAATTTAAAAATTCCCTAATTTATAATTATATCATAGTAAATACTCATGCTTAGAAAATAGTTATGTCATGTAAATTCAAGAGCGGCAAGGAAAAGAAAAGAGAAATTGATTACATTATTCCAAATCCTATTGATATTCAGAAAATCTTCATTTTGTAGAGTATAAATTCAAGAGCGGCAAGGAAAAGAGAAATTGATTACATTATTCCAAATCCCATTGATATTCAGAAAATCTTTCTTGAATGGTCCTATTGGTCCTATTGATATTCAGAAAATCCTCATTTTGTAGAGTATTTTGTAAATCCTCATTTTGTAGAGTATTTTGTAGAGTATTTACCCGAAAATCCTCATTTTGTTGAGTATTTGGTAGAGTATTTACCCATCTTGAATGGTCGAAATGAGCCTACATTGCTAAACCAGAATCTACATACATGAATCTTAAAATCAAAACACGTAATAAAATAATCATGAATCTTAAAATCAAAACACGTAATAAAATAATCATAAAAATCAGAGAAAACAGCATAGCACAGCCTATTTGCCCTGAGTTCACTAGTACGTCTGTCTGTGGCCTTTATATGGTGGCGTACAATGTCCATAGGTCTCATATATTTTCCCTCACTTTATTCCTTTTTCTTCTAATCTAAGTAAAATAAAACCATCATACTATGCAGGGCAAGGTGTTCAATTGGGATTGATGCCCTGACTGGAGTTTGTTCATCCCTAATGGACATCATGCGTTGGCCGCGTTGTTGTCCACTGAGACACTGCAGACACTGCAGCAGCCATGGCTTTGTACGAACTGCCCCCTTCTTTGATGTTGCTGTCTCGGAGATTAGTCCGTGAAGATAAAGATATCTGTAACAAACTAAGTTACAAAGTTCTGCATAAAATTAACTATATCGTATTTTAGGAAAAATTAACTGTGACGCACTTCAGAAAAAATTTGGGGTATCGATGAACAAAACTTCACGAGATGGAGCAAACGATAAATTGGTTGGGACCAAAGAACCCTTGCTTAATTTCAAATAGGAAACTTGACACAAAAAACCTCGAATTTTACAGTATTTGAACGCAAACCTCTAAATTTAGTTTTTTGGTTCATTTTCCAGGATAATTGCCATGGCAGAGTAAAAAGCTCCGCGACTACCATCGAATTGGTTGTGTGATAATATCGCAATCGCCATTATCAGGGGGTTTCGCCCTGCAGAAATGCTTTGTTTACTCTTGGGATTGATATACATTATACATTTCTAGAAGAGCGACCTCATAAATAAAGTATTACATATATAATATCACTCTTTTTCTTGGAATTTCTGAATTGGAATTTCTGAATTTCTCACAGCAGTTTTATAAGTTAGGAACAAATTCACAATTTTATAAGTTAGGAACAAATGTACAGAAAAAGACTGAAAATGCAAATGATGTTTCAAGCCAGAAACGCAGCGCGCCAATTTTATAAGTTAGGAACAAATGTACAGAAAAAACTGAAAATGCAAATGATGTTTCAAGCCAGAAACGCAGCGCGCCAGCACCGCAAGAAACAGAGTGAAGAAACAGAGCGCCACAGCACCCCAAGGCACCTTGCCTAGTTCCATTGCCCCTCGCATTTGCCAGAGCCTATTCTTCTCCGGATAATTACAGTAAGCCCACAACACATCGCAGTGCCCACACATCATAATTCGGTTGCTGAGCTCACGACACATTGCTTGCATTACTATATAGGTGGCAGTGACAAAGCCACCGGGCAGAGCAAGAGCAAAAATCTTTGGCGTATGTCTTTAATCTGTAAAGATAAAAACATCATAATCTGTAAACATAATAACATAACATAAAATGCCACCTAATGTTAGCATTAGGTAAATACGCAGGAAGTTTGTGTATAATCCATGTCTTGCCTCGATACTAGGCAAAGAAGACCTCTAAACTGTTAATTGGTTGAAACGACGGTTGAACTAAGCTTATTGGATGAAGAAAAAATAGTTTATAAAATATAATTAGCGATTGTTTTTAGAGGGGCAAAGATACACTGAAGGTAGAGAAGATTTGGGAAGATCATCTTGTTAAAAATAAAGTTCATTGTTGAATGCATGCTCATAACTAAATTTTAAATTCATAACTAAATTCGAAATTCATAAGAAGAATTGGAAATGACATAATTTCAAAAATCCTTTTAATAACACAAATACTCATAAATTTTTATTTATAAATTTTACAACTTAATAATTTAATTACATTCAAAGTAATGATTTAAAAAAATATTTATTTTTAGCTCAAAAATTTGTAATAAAAAAAACTCTAAATCTTACATTCAAAATATAGAGTTTAAAATATACAACTCGACCACATTAATGGACCTATGACCGGATAAACATATACATCTGAACCGCTAATAAACCTCTAACCTATTAACTATTGGTTACCTAACCTTAATACTCAGTACCTTATTTGCGTGTCTACTCGTATTAATTATTGTAATTGTTGATGTAAGTCGGTCCTTATCGCAAGTTGAAAGTGTCACGAGAGTCATATGAAGATATTGAACCTCTTGGATCGAGTCCTTCCTTCGAAATTAGCGTATAGGGTTCATGTGTGGCAGTCTAAATGTAACATTAGAAATCTTATTCTATGATTACTTGCCATATTTAACAATCTTATACTATTTATGTATAGGAATGCTAGAGGATACCTATTCAAGATTTCTTATGAGGATTTATATATGGGAATAGAAGAGGATACCCATTTAGGATTTCTTACGAGGATGGTTATATGAGAACAATATTGTAATCCTATACGATTTATATATGAATGGCAGAGGATACCTATTCAAGATTTCCTATGAAGATGGCTATATGAGAACAGTATTGTCGTAACCTTATTATGACTTTTGTACTATGTATTTTGTTGAAGAGGAAAGAAGCTACTAAATTTATTACAAACAATCAATATAAACTAAGTATTATTTATTTATTTCTATTTTATTAAATGTCGAATAATTTGGAAAAAAAACAAAGAGACTTAGATTTCTATCCCGTTCAACTTGAGTCATTTTAGGAAAAAAAAAAACCTATGTGCTCATTAAAAATATGAATCTACATTTCTATCGAGTTGAACTTTAGTTATTTAAAAAATAAATAAATAAATTTACATGTTCATTAAAAATTTGAATTTACGTGGTTTTTCTCTTTTTATTCTGCCATATTAATTGTGCATGCTAGTAACCAACCAAAATTAATTATCAGATATCTATCCCAGAATGGAAGAATGACAAATATTGCATCATACACCATACATAAATAAAAGAAAGTGAAGGAAAAAAATAAATCCAGCAGATGGATGAATGAAAAAGAAAATGTACAAAGACTAAACATACGACAAATTTTGATGGGCACTGAGAACTCCAATTAGTTGCAAACCTTCGTAGATGCCTAATCTATTCATCCTGCTTGGGTGATTTGGGCAAGTTCAAATTATGACTAGATACATTTCATATAAAACCATTCATCCTGCATCGGCGATTTGGGCAAGTTCAAATTCTTACGAGATACATTTCATATAAAACCAAATTGACATGAAACCTTATTGCCTGACAACTTTTGTGATATGCATTTATGAAGGCTCTTACAAACAATCAAACATCGTAATCTAACCTGCCAATTCTAGATTTTGATTATTCCGGAATTAATTAACTTAGAAAAAGAGAAAAAAACCTACATGTTCATCGTGAAGAAACGCCTGAGCTAGATTCTTCTCTTGTTCTTCCGCCATGTTTGATATACCCACTTATTGGTAATCATTCCTTTGGATCCTGCCAAAATTAATGAACATAAAAAATCGTTATGATCAATGGAGGAATAACAAATATTGCACAAACTCAATGAAAAAGGGAATAGAAGGAAACAAATGGATCTAGCGGAACGATGGTGAAAAAGAAAAGTTATAAAGGCGACACATATTGTAGATTTCGATGGGCAAGCCTCGGATAGATGCTTAATCTGTATGTTTTGAGTACGCAATTTGGGCATGTTCGAATTTGAGGACATAGATCTCATATCATACTAAGTTCGAGATAAAACCAAATTAAAAAAATCCTTATGCAATTTACAGATTTATCTACAACCCTCCAAAAACACAGTTTTATATGGAAAACTTACTGTAGATTTGGATGGATGCTCTAGATGGTAAACGGGTTCAAATCGTGAGAAAGTAAATCACATATAATTCCAAGATTAGAACAAAATGAGGAACTCTTCTTTCCTTTCCACCCATCCAAGTATACATGTACATATTCCTCTCCTTCATTCCCACTTCTCTGATCATCTCTCAAACATATAAACACCCACACAGAGACACATATAAACATACATTACCGCATACAATTAATGACAAAAAGAATAACATGCACAGATAACAAACTATGCTAATGAAGTCCACACTGTTGTGAAGAGAGAAATAGCATAGGACATACAGATGTTGAACCAAAACAACTCATAACATTTCTTGTCAGTGTGACAATCAATTTATAGATGGAATATTATGCTACACTTCGGATTCTAAAGCACTGATCAAGAAATTACATTCAATACAAATTTGATCAAGAAAATTCAACTTCAATCTTTAGATAAAAGCATTGATAGAATCCAACGACTATAAAGATTACATTTAATTCAAATTTGGATGAGGATTAGTTATTTTGTCCAATATGGAAGTATCATTTTTGATTTGGCTGAAGTTTCAACACTTTTATATTGACACGCTAAATTTTATTGTGGGATTTTCTTAAATATTATTTATATTATTTTCCCTTTTTACATTGAGTAAAAAGGAATGCTGCAATGGTTTCAAGGGCAATCTCAAGGTCCTTGTTGTTATTGGTGTTGTGTCTGTGTCAAGAATTAGTGGTGGGATCTCCTAGCGATGGTCGCAAGACATTCATTGTTCAATTCCCAACCACTGGTACAAATTAACAGTTTCAGTTGCTACCAAGGACACTCTTGAAGCAGAATCGGGCACTGAGATGGATGCAGAACGAGAGTGTGCATTGTTGTAGGTTTATAACTCGGTGTTGCATCGCTTCTCAGCGAGGCTAACATAGCAAGAAACCTCTAAGATGAAAAAAAATGTTGGGCATTTTCACCTTCATCTCGAATCATACACACTCGCTGCACACAATGCGGTCGTCGAGCTTCCTCGACATTGACACGCCGAATGGAAGAGGCCTGTGGGCAAAATCCAATTATGGCTCCGATGTGGTGATCAGTATCCTAGACTCTGACATCTGGCAGGAACGCCCATGTAGTCATTAAATGGAGTCAAATCAACAGTGAAAAATAATGACAGGTGTTGTTCAAATCAACCACAAAAAATGAAAAGGTAGATGAAAATCCGTGGTGAGCTCTTTCAAAAGAAAACACCTTCGGTGTAAAAATAGTTTATAGAATATAAATGGAAAACATAAACTTAAATTTGTTCTAACTTTGGTTTTTGTGCAATCACTAATGAAAAATAGAGAGTCGTTTAAAATAATCCCTGCGAGCCCTGAAGGGGAGGGACTAATAATAACTTCAAAAGATCTTCTTACTTGATATCTATTTGCAAGGCGTTGACGATATGATGCAGTCCCTAACTTTGGTTTTTGTGCAATCACTAATGAAAAACGGAGAGTCATTTATAATAATCCCTGCCAGCCCCGCAGGGGCAGGGACTAATAATAACTTCAAAAGATCTTCTTACTTGATATCGATTTGCAAGGCGTTGACGATATGATGCGGTCCCTACAAAACACTTACGATGATGCCAAATTTGTAACTGCGAAAATTAACAGCACCCACCGAAACTGACCATTCCGGCACCAAACAGTTAAAATACCCGCAATCATCTAGCATTCCCAAGATCATGAATCAAATAAATTTATGGGGAAAGAAATTACAGCTAACCGATGTTGGATTTAGAGACGTCTAATTACAATAATTAGGTTGGACATGCGTGCATTATGATTATGATAACAAATACTGTCAGCAAGATTACATTTATGTAATGATTAAATATGCCAAATAATGTGATTAATTAAGTTATGGCATTAAACATATTTAAATAAGGATTTTGATAAAAATACATATAGAATAATGTTAATCAATTATAATTGTTAATGGACCGATTATAATTGATTGAAATAATAGCAGTAATAAATTTCTTGACAGCCGAAATTTGGCTGTCAAGGAATCTGGACAGCCAAGTGTCGGCTGCCCTAGGATTGGGGCTGAAATTTAGTTGTCAATTGACAGCCAAATTTCGGCTGCCATAGGATTGGCACTGCTATAAAAGGGCTGAGTCTCCAAGGCTTGCAATCACTCAAAAAATAGTCTGCTCCATTGAAGACTTGATACTCTATCAAGGATAACCAGAGAAAAGGATTGCAAGCTCTTGGAAGGATTCAAGAGCCAACAACTCAAGTCAAGATCGGGAGCTTTAGAAGATGGAAAGTAAGTTCCGCTGTGCATTATTTTCAATTTCTTACAAAGGAGTAGATCTTGGTTAGGGTTTAAAGTAATTAGGAAAACTCATAAATTAAATCCTACAAGTGGTATTAGAGCACCCTTATGTAAGAATTGCAGTTTGATTTGTTTTTTAATTGCTTTCTATTTTTCATATCGAATTTAATTGTTGCAGAAAGAATTGTTAAAATTTTGCTTTAATCATTTTTCTGCTTGAAGCTGTAAATTGTCGACGGTTTTGAAGTTTGAATGAATGCAAGATTTCCTTATTTCTATATAGTCGGTGCTTCAATCTGGTGCGGACATTAAATAGCATATGCTTCAACTAACCTCAGCTTCTGATATTTTTTTTTAACACTGTTTCATACCTGTAAATTTGTGGAAATAGCTTTTATTGTCAAGGTTGGTTGTGCATTGCCTCTATGAAAATTTCTGCACTTTTGTATCTATTGCTATCATTCTCGGGAGCTACAGTTTTTTGCATCCAGAGAAATAAATTTGCAGTTGGGTGGGGATTCCTTCGACTGCTTGGTGTAAGGTGTATTGAATACGCAGATTAATCCAAACCCATCTAAACCTGGGTTTAATATGACATGTACCTCGAGGTCAGAAAGTTACATAATGCGTATCGTTTTCTATTGGGAGCTATGAACCCCAAGGCGCTTTAATATGGTGCATGAAACTTTTTTTTTTATATTATTACCTTACATCTCCTCTATGAGTTTTGAATATGGGTTCCTTTCCAGAAAACTCAAGCCAAATGATTTTTTTATCCATTTTGAAAAATACATTTTTTGAATATGGGTTTGTTTATAGTGAACTCAAAACTTTCATCAATTTAATTTTACGAAGTCGGAACTTCGAAAGAAGCATATGATCAGAGCGATAAATCCTACTTGGAAAGACAATCCCGATTCCCAATACATGTGAACAAATAATGGCAAACGCACAATTTTTGACTTATTCTTGGTCATAGTAGTCGCCAGACTCTGTTGACTGTGTTGTATGGACTGGTTATCTTTTTTTCTTCTCTTCACAATTTCGAAATTATTAATTGCTAATCAAAGGTGAAGAATTCTTATGAGCAGTTTGGAGAATGCGTTCAGGATCCGACTTCCCAGGCTAGTTGTTAGCTAATTCTGAACTGCAAACCCTTATATTGATGATCGCTGGTTGTATTGACGTTGAGAATACACCTTGAAGTTTCAAGATAGTCTCTGGACAGAGCTAATTTTACAGCTTTCCCTACCTTCTCTTTGAATTGAAATCGGGGCTTACCGGGACGCTTGAATATATTCTCTGTTTACGTTGCTTTTAAGTTCGTGTTTTCTGTCGCGATTGTTGGGAGCAGACATGGCTTTGGTTGTTAAGGTAACGTAGTCTTTGCGTCTACTCTGCAAACTGCTTTCGGAATCTTGTGCTGAATAAAAATGATTTGGGTTTTGGGGGTTTGATTTGGCAGTGCTTGATTTCTATATCAGAGAGATCATTTTCGGTTTATTTATTTCGGTTTTAATGATCTCTGAAATAATAATTTGGAGAGAAAAAGATGAAACCATTATAATGATTCGGGGGTAATAGTTTTTCCAAATTATAAAAGTAGAAATCAGACAACTTTCCACATCCCTTCCAAAGTCGAAGATATTGTGGCAAGTACCCGAATAATGATTCGGGACTCGGGAGTAATAATTTTTTTTTTTAATTATAAAAGTAGAAACCTCATTCCTTCCAAAGTCGTGTATTTACATGAACTTCGTGACAGGTTGCAGAATCTTCTGCTTATGCGTAGAAACTGGTAGGAACTTCTTGTTTTGTTGTGCAATACAAAATATCTAAAAGACCGTAGTCACTTTAGCATATATGAGATAGTTTGACCATAAAAATTATTTAAAATGGTTTCCTTATGTGAAGCCTAATTAGTAGTTTCGAACGAATTTATAATTCTTATGGTTTTTTAAGTCAATTTCAAAATTTAGCATATATCTACGCACTGTGTTTTTTAAAGGAGAAAAGTCTTTTGGTTAGTATAATTGTATATTATAGATTTTGGAAGTTTGTTAGAGTGAGGCAACAAATTCTGCTCGAAATTAAAAGCAAAGAGCAATTTAGTGTGAACCTATAATATTGTGTTATATTAGTTGCTACGCGTGTGAAGGCAAATGAGCTTTAATATGATTTCAAAATATTTAGTTTATAGGACGGAAATTTTATCACAATGATGCTAATCATGGCAACCATAAAATTATTTAGTACTCTCTAAATAAATCATTTAGTGTTCTCTAAATAAATTACTGAAGCATTTCTAAAAGGTAATCATTGTAGAAATTGCTAAAGTCTTACTAATTTTGGAATCTAACTAAAGGCGTTTTTAAAGTATACATGTGTTGTTTTCGCATGAGTCAAGCATTGATGTTCGCAAACAAACCGCTCTCTGTAAGATGATTGCAAGGATGACTCATGACAAGTTGAAATGACGTGCTGGCAATGGACGTGGGTGTTAGCTTTCCCAAAGGAGGGTTGGCGCCTGCTAAGTTGTTTGGTGCATAAGGGTAGTGTGTGAAAATTAGTTGCAACACACATGGAGTAGCGATGGTCGTTAGTTCATGGATATGTTAGTCTGACCCAAAGGTAGATTGACAAAAAGGTTGCATGTTTGTACTTTATTCACTACACCAAAGTGCCTGAAGGTAATGATTGCACCCAAAGGTGTTTCATAATTGAATGGTGTTTTGGCTAAAGTTTTAATGGAGCAAATAGTTTTACACATGCCTTTAGATAGATTTTAGAATTATGATTAAAGATCAAATCGTGACGCATCGTATCTAAATTATTTCCTTGTTCTTGAAATTTTTCAGATCCTAACATAATGTCAAGTCTAAGTCAGATTAAGCCCCTCATGGGGTTCAAATTCTATAATCCAATAGAACATACAGTTTTCGAGTCAGGAAGTGCAAAATTTTTTGAGGATAATGAGTTTGTGGGGGGAGATATGACAAAAGATAGTATTTTTGAAGAAGAAGAGACGAATGCGAATGAGACTATGGACCAAAGTCCTAGTTTTGTTCAAAATCCGATTGCGTTTAGAAATACATCTTTTGACAATGTGCAAATTTCATCATCCCAAACAACTCAGTTAGAAACTCAACATGGAATAGAGAACACAAATGGACCTGAACCCAACCCAAACCCTCACATTGACATGACAAATGTTGATGGCCT
>APFE030672960.1:0-26890 GCA_000404065.3 Pinus taeda | reverse complement strand
AGAGGCACTTTGGTGATGAATAGTTGGGGGAAGCCCAAAACAATTCAGAAGGCCATCTTCAAGATATTTAGCTTCCAGTTTGGTTCCTATCTTTGTTTATTGTTTGGAATATCTTGCATGCATGATTGGGATAATTTTTTAGCTACATGTTTGTGGACATTGTGGGTGGGAGTAATGGCCTAGGATTGTGGCCTTTGGGTGCTCAAGCTAAGTAAGTCTATATTCCTAGCATGGAACACACTCATGAAGGGTCACTTTAGATTGGATTCTATTGGAGGAATGATTATCTAATATCTATACAGAATTTTAAGTTGGCCCTAGTGACTTGAGAATTGAGGGAAATAGTGTGTCTTGTCATTAGACATATTTAATTACCTTTGGGTCAGAAGTTAGTTTATGGGCCTTCTTTGTGCGCCATATTCATAGTGAGGGAGCTATTTCATTGGGCTCAGAAAGTGGTATGAGTTGAGACATTGAACTATTGAGTGATTGCAAAATTACCTCTATTTTGAAAAAATGGAGGTTTTGGGAGGAGGAGTTCAATGACCCTGGGCTAGATGTGTCTAAGCATAGAAAGATAACTTTTGGGGGCATGTAATTACATTGGAGGATACCTAGGGGTGACATTTTAGCATACTAAGTATGGTTTATTCTCATTTGGAGTGTGGCAAGGTAGAAAGAAAACTATGTTCGACAAGAGATTCCAACTATAGATTGAAGAAACAAAGTCACTTAATTAGGGGAAATGGATGCCCTCCAACTAGATATGATGGTGGTGAATATGAGAAGGACCTTAGTATAAATTTGTTGGAGGAGATACAAATTTTTAAAGATAATCCATCAAGAAAATGGATGAGATAGAGGCACTTCCTAATCATATTCCAGTTTTACATAACAAGTTCTTATACTTTTGTATAATAGGGTAAATGAGTACCGCACTAGAAGTTGGAAGGATGTATTCAAGTGTCTTGACCTGAAATAGGAGGATGATGACTTGAAATGATATATGTATTGTTGCAAATATTTTCAATGTCTTTCTTAGGTATATATTGTGTCTAGACACAAATTTATGGGAATACACATGGTCATTGCAGTTGAAAGAAAAACCAAAAGTAAAACAAGAAAAGAAGACAAGAAAAGAGATAATTGGAGAAATTTATAAATAACAATGTAAATCACCATAGCCCTGATAATAAAGTGGAATATCTTGGTTTAGTACTTTAATTTTACATAAGTTGGATACATACATCCATTATCTAAATACAACATGGAGTCATGCAGTTTTATCCTAAATGAATCTTAAACTCTTTGTAATCGGACAAAGATGGCACACATTAACCCCTCACCAATGGCTGCAATCTGCAAATTGATCACGATGCTTGTTTTTGTTCTCTGTTGAAGTCAGTGTTTTACAGTGAGAGTTACCATCTTGACAAAAATTCGATACTCATGTATTATCAAAGTAATGTAATCGGAATCTTTCTCTCAATTGACAATTATCTTGATTATGTATGAGCACTTGCCAGAGCACGAGAGTTTTGTATGTTGCACTTGACCCTAGTTATACAACGGAATGCCCAGCTGGCTCAGTGCACTGAATAAAATAGCAATATAAAATCCATAGACATTTGTATAGCGAGTTATCTGTCATGTAGACTCATGGATATCCATTTCAATATGCACTGAATAACTGTGAATGGTGGATTATATCATTTATCTGAGTTCGTTTGAGAAGCAATTCCATTTCCTTTTTCCAAGAAAAACAATAATATTCTTTTTCTTGTAGCTAATTTGTCTCCATTGGAGGAAGGAGGAGTTGCCGCTTCTATAAGTATCCATCATTGTATTTATACTACCAAGTTTAAACTTAGTAATGAGAATTTGAAGGAAGCTCCGCAATTTTATATACACATACGCCTACTACTCGTTATATCACTAGAAATCTGTACTCGTTATATCACTAGAAATCTGGCTGACATGACTAATTGAGAAGATTTTCAGAGGCTCTTAATGATGGCATCGACACTGGACTGTAACAGTTCCCTGAGTATACCGCTCCCTCCCGTATACATCCACTCACTCAATTAGATCAAGAAGCATCGCGATGTCTTCACAACCGGTGTGGGGGTGATCTTCATGTGCTTCTATGGCTAACACTGAAAACAAGAAAAAATCAAGCCATCCTCACTTGGATTTAATCATCCATAGGTTAGACAAACTGGGAATGCTATCAATCGTTTCAAAATGTGAGTGGTTCGTTGTGATGTATCTGCTCTAGCAACAACCAACCAAACTATCAAATTCCCTAACGTGGCAATCTTAGAAAAGCCATCGTCGATTATGGATAGCTGACTTCAATTTATTTTCAAGATTCAAAAATATACACATGTGGATGTCTAAAACACCTTCATAGACCAGGCAACAAAACCAAAAATTTCCAAATATCCAAAAATATTTTATTAAAGGAGAATAATGATAATTGAAGAATGAAAGAGAAATTGAAAAGAAGGAAAACAAATAAAAAAATTTATATAAAATAATAAATATATATATATTATATGTTATGTTTTTATTAAGACTAAGATAATTTTGAGTAACATGTAAATTTTTTTTATACTTAAAATGCATTTTTAAATACATAAAAGCATTTGGTACTGTAAAAGCCTCTTATTAGCTCTAATTTTGCACTTTTAAAGTTTCTATAGAATTTTTGGAAAAAATGACCATAAAAAATGTGTAGAAAAGACCATATTGACTATTAGTTAAACTAAACCGACATATAATATATGAAATCCATACATATAATAGGGCAATACAATTTAGAGAAATATTGTGATTTTTTATTTAAGATAAACTTTTCAATGGATAAATAGATTCAACATTCTAAAATCCCATCGATTGTTCTAACTTTACACATTAAACAATTCTTAAAAATATTTATAATATTTCACTAAAAATTGATTAGAAAATGTATAGAAAAAACCATTTTATCAATTAAATTAGATCACTACTTATAAATATTACAAACCATATATTTAACAATTTCTAATATTCCTTTATTGCAATTTTAAGAAAAAAGAGAAGGAGTGGAACTCATACCCATGGTTTTCTTCATCTTTTATAAATCTATAATCATAAAACTTGATTTAGTTAATAATAGTCATAATCAACTATATTTCAGATTAGTTAGTGTGGAAGGATAATTATTAGAGGGTGTGGAGTATGTCTTAAAAATATTTCTGCATAGCTAAGAGCTAGTTCCGGATGAAATAGATTAACTACTCAAATTGGAGAGGCATCTAGCAGGAGTGAAAAGTGTGCCCCTTTAAGAACCACCAGCAGGTTATTCTAGTGGCCTGGTTTTTCTTGAAGAATGGTAATGAATCTGCCTACATTGTGGATAATAGAGCTAAAAATGATCGTCCTCACTGCTGATTTGATAACTGATTTATGATAATTTTTCCCACCTATTTATGAAAAGATAGTTAACTGATTTATGATATTTTTTCCCACCTATTTATGAAAAGATAATTATTAGAAAATAACACTTTTTCAGTAAAATTGTGATTGCAATTCAGCTAGACTATAATTTAGTAACAAATTTTTTTCTATGCACTAAGTGAATAATCGAGCAATTTGTTTGTCAAAATTTTCTTTGAGATTTTTTTCCATGCTCTCGGAGATCAATCTATCGCTACTTTGTTTAGATTCTTTGTAAAATCATAATACTTTTTCTCAGATCTGACGACTTAATTTTGTACCCATCACACAATCCTAGACTGATCACATTTTGATCTTCATAAACCTGCCCCCGATGGGACCTGGACAAACTAGCCTCCAAGAGTTCAACAACTTGAGAGGCCCTAGTTATGTGTAAATGCACTCGTTGATTTAAATGGCATGATTACGATTAGTCAAGGTAAGTTTAGCAGCTACGAAATGACCTTCATGCATGGCAGAAATGACCTTCATGCATGGCGTTAATGACATGCCGCCAAGGTGTTTGATAGATAAATTATTTTAGTGAATTATATACTATATAATAATATATATATAATGAGATAAAATGAGGAGTAATTATTTATTTTTAAGGAGTAGTAAATATTATTATGTTGATTGCAGATTTTGTGAACATTTTCGAATTTAATAGTGAGGAGAGAGGTATTGATCTCTCTCATAACTGTGCAATTTACAATATTCTAAGAATATGCAATTTATATAAGTTTATGAGGGGTAGTGTATTGAATGTCAGTTTAAGTTGAAATTTGTTTTTTGTGTAGGGCTCGACATTTAATTATTCATGAAAAAGAGTAGAGACATGTTTTCTTGATGCAAAGAGCAGCCTTGTAGGGAAATCAGCCAAAGAACAACAATGTAGAGTCTTAAGATTACCGATATCGAAGTTAACAAGATTGTGTAGCAAAATCATAGGCACAAGAGCTAGTGCTTTGCAAAAAGATACAACAGAACTCTGATTTTCACTTGTGGCCACAAAACTCACTATATAAGTACCAAACATAACAAAACTATGAAAAGAACCAGGCTATAAGCTGCATAAGAGAAGCAAACTAGCATAATATCAAGGAGAAAGAAACTTGAGACCATGATGAAGCTTCCACAGGCCATGAACCACCATCTCATACCGACAACTTTGCACACTGAAAAGAAGGGCACAAACCACCAGCGAATATCACAGACTCCGAGGAAGCCATGAGTCATCAGGGGATACTTGCACTCAAGCCCGACCAACAGACACCATGTGCCTCTAGAAGAGACAATAAGGTTCCTACAGGTTGTACTTCAGAAGAAAATACTCGAGGCCACAATCGAAAACCATTTCTTCCTAGGCGACATAACCTACAGACAACCACCATCTTAGTCACAGTATGCTCTCCTCGTGCACGAGTAGACTCCTACTCACTAACCTAGGATGGATCCTCTTAGTTAGATGACTGTGAATTTTCCACCATCTTTCAATGAATCATCATAACCAAATGAGCACAAGTGTGCCTAACCTAACCTGTCAGGCTCACTAGGCACCAGAACCAATTTCCATGTTGACTAGGCATTGAATGGGATTTCAAACTCGATGTAAGTTTATGAATTTCAAAACACCTCTGAGTTGCTAGACTCTACGGAGATGGAAAGCTACTTTGAGATCCAAATTGGCGCCTTGAGAGAAACTCCTTAGGGGGTGAATTTCTCCATGCTCAATGAACACCCAATCCAATCCTCGATTCCAAAGAGAAGAATAGAAATCCTAATATCTTTGGATTCCACATAATTGTTATGACTATGGGAATTGCAAAGTATGTGCCCATGGCACTACCTACAATCCAAAGCTTAATACCATCCACCATGCGATCAATTGAAGGAATAATCACCTTATAGGCTAAAATAATTAACCACCTCTAGATTTCCCAATGACAAATGTCCATAGCTGCATCGTGCTCCATTATAATCTGAGCACGATAATATTGAATTATGATAGAGGCACCAGATATGACTCATATTTCACACACGAAACCCTTTATAAACCATAAAAGATCCCACACATGAGTGACTATAGTATGATCAGTCGCCATCAAGAAGCAGAGAAGTACCACCTTTCAACTCTAGCCAAGGTGACCACCATCATCAAATTTAATGGAGTGTACTTGGATAGAGAATGAGACACATTTCCTCTAAGGTGGAGGATGAATCTGCCCCTATTGGTCAAATCAATTAGATTGTCTTCAAATTATTTCTATTAAATTTCCAGGTTATTTTGGAATATGTAATCAAGTTCTTAGGATGAGAGATATATTTTTAAAAATAAATTGAGATATATAATTTTTTATTTAATAATATAAATTCAAGTTAGATAATATTTAATGTTATACATTTTTTATTTTAATATTGTATATATACCAGATATATCTTAATGTGTGGAGAGTCTTAAAATATTTGATTACTTTTTGGGGCTTAGTAATATTACTTTAAAATATCTACCACATGTTTTCCTCTCATGGGCGAGGACACTTTGGAATTTGAACCATGCATTTTTTTAGTTTTCATAGATTTCACATTATTTAGATAGCCAATTAAGCTGCCCCTTTAGACGTATTATTTATTTATTTTAAGGTCAAATATTATTTAGAAAAATATCATAAATATTATTGATTAGTGTAGTTTAATTAAAAATGTTTTGGTTATGTATTGGGATATTTTTAAGCATATTTAAAAAAGAGAAAACTAAACTTATTTAAGCGATAAAAAAATAACAAAAATGCAATATAACCCATATCTATATTGCTAAAGTTAGATTAAAACAAACAAAAAAAAAGATTAATTAAAATATGCCCTCAATTTATAAAATTGATTTAATGAAATACCAATATAATAAGTTGGAGCATTGCCTTGCATTTCATAAAGTGCTCCAATACCATATGGAGTTCAATCAAATTTGAAAGTTAATTTTACTTTCAAAGATATTTACTATTTCTATTGGAAAAAAAAACTATATATTGCTATGTAGGAGTACCTGTTCAGAAACAAATTTATATATCTATCTTAATTTAAAAAAAAAAAAGAAAAATATATAAAAAGAATTAACCAAAGAATATTGAAAAGAGATTTATAATTTAAATGAGTTCAATTCATCAATTATTTTTCAAAACTGAAAAACATAAGAAAAGAGAAAATTTATTATTTAAAGAGTTTATTATTGTGTTTACAATGAAATTGCATGATATGCCTTAGGGAAAAACTTACCTTTCTTATTTTTGGTTTGTTTTATTGGTTTAGTAGGGTGGAATGAGAAAAATGGTTTATCCACAATTTCTCTTCAATAATTGGTGAAATTTTTTTTTTGAGTAAAAATTACAAAATGCTCTAACTACTATCTATATTACAAATATAAACAAAAATCTTAAATTGAATAATGAGCAATTAATTTCCACATACATCCATGTCCTTTATATTAATTTCTTAATTTCTTAACATGGGGAAAGGATTTGCAAAGACCCAATCCATTAGCAAGCATTGATCTGTTAATTTCTTACCTATTCTAAAGAACTTATTGCCTTAGAGAGGGCTATCCATCAATTATACTTATGAAAACATTTTTTTTTTCTTGGAATATTTTACAGAAGTAGATTTAAATAACCCAATCTTTTAAAGTATATGAATAATAGTTGTTTTAGTGTTAGAATCCTTGACTTGTGCTTGGTTTTGGTTTGTTGAGATTTTTTTTGTACATTTGAAATTAGGTTCAACGAAAAGTTTCCATTAGGGATCTCAATGTTATATTAATTTCATGTAAGAAGCCTCTAGTTTATTCTTGGCCCTTCTCAAGATATCAAAAGACACTGTTTTGTGCTTTGGTTTAGGCAACTTTTTATCATATTGATTTAGGTTTTTCTAGAGCTATGTGTGTAAAGAGACTTGCTAGAAGATTCACTAAAATGTGGAAGATCAATGTGATAGGTGTGCTTGTATGCTCGTTGCAGAATAGAGGATACACTATATGGGTGGGATTCAAGATTAAGACACCCTAGTGAGAATATGACGTTTCTTTTAATAATCTTTAATTTGAATGCTAAAATCAGGTGCCATTTTGAAACATTCACCCCATTAGGAATATCATATATTTATTGTAATATATGTCTTTGTTCCCTTTAATTTATAAAGTGAATAAAAATAAACACCACTATTCTTCACAACATTCAATAATAATAAACATTTTAGGTAAACAAAAATAGAAATTAAATATTTTATAAATTATAAATTGACAAGATTAACAACAAAATTTAATAAAGATAATCACTCCACAACCTCCAACCAAAAAAATATCCATCAAATAAATTTAAATAAATTATATATAAAAAAAAATAATAAACTCAAATATACATAATCATAATTAATTAAAAGACGTCACAGTTCATAAATAAAAAACAGCAAACTTCCTTTTCACCAAATATTAATAAAAGAGAATAAAAATAACCAACACAACTTTGTCACACTATATATTAATATTTTATATATACATATTAAAAAAATTTACCCGACACAGCTCTGTCACACTAATTCTAGACTACACTGGACTCTCTCTAATACCTTATGGGAGCTGCCATTTTGTTGAAGAACTTCATATTCGTTTTTTTTCATATACTTGCTATGAGCTTATATACACCCCTTTGAGATTATAATATTTTCCTTTGTTAAATAAAAAACATGAACTTTATATTAGTTTTGCTTCGTATGTTCCCCATCAGCTTACCTACGGACCTTTCATAATATAGTATTTTGCTTAGGTTACCGTAACAACAGTTGATTGAACACCATAACCGTGATAATAGAGTGGAACATATTGTTTCAGAAGTTTACTTTTAAAGAGATTGGATACATCCATCGACTATTTAGACACGCCATGGATTCATGCAGTTTTACATAAATTGTATATGAGCAAAGCATATTCATTTAAATTCTGTGTCATCAAAGCAAGGAGGCACACGTCAAGTGCTGACCAATAGCTGCAATCTGTAAATAGATCTGGGTACGTTCACTCCTCTGTTGAAGTCAATGCTCTAGTGTAATCAGAAACTTGCTCTGATTTGACAATTATCTTTACTATGTATGGGCATCTGACAAGGCACTGGAGGTCTGTATATTGCTACATTTGGTTCCACAACCGAATGCTCCACTCACTAATGCTGCAATATTAAATCCATAGTCCTTTTTATGGCAGTTACCTGCCATGTAGAGTGATAGATATACACTTCAAGATATAATGTATCCGAGACAGACAAGAATATTCTTATTTTCTAGGCAATATAGAGGAGTTGCAGCTGCTATAAATATCATCAAAATATCCATGATAATATTTATGCTACCAATGCTAAACTTAGCAATGATCATTTGGAGGCAGCTCTGCAATTTTATATACACATACTGGTGGAAACCTTAAACTATCAAGAAGACTATGGAAAGGCAAGGCATTAGAGGCCCTCGTTTTATCACTGGAAATCTCGCTGACATCACTATATTAACAGATCTGCCAAGCTTGCTTATGAAGACATGGACATTGGACCCTAACAGTCCCCCGAGTATAATGCTCGCTCCCGTCAACATCCATTCATACACTGAGATCAAGAAACATCGCTATCTCTTCACAACCCGAGTGGGGAGGTCTTCAAGTGTTTCCGTGGCTAACACTGAACCGAAGAAAAAACAGAAAGCTAAGACATCTTAAGTGAGATCCAATAAGCACCCATATAGGTTTTACAAATTTTAATCAAAACACCAATTTCGATTTTACCGAGCGGGAGTTGGTAATGCTATCAATCAACTCAGACTGTGAGTACTTCGCAGTGAGGTCGCTGCTGCCAGCAACAGCCAAAATATCAAATTTTAGAAAACTCACTATTTAAAATTCGAAAAGTTAAACATGTAAATGTGTAAAACACGACCATGAACCAGACAGTAAAATCAGAAAACATTAAACAAAAACGAAGCAAAAATTCACAAAAAATATAATCACAAAAAATCTTTTTATCAGAATAAATTTTTTATAACGCGGTAACAAGATTGGTAGATATACTTAACAAGTTCCAACAATCACTTATTGGAACTTATCCAACAGTTCCAACATTCATTTATCCGAACAAAGTAATAAATCTATGATCATAAAAACTGCATTTAGTATACCTGTAATGAATCTATAATCATAAAAAATGGATTTCGATTATAATAGAATCGTAATAAACGGTTTTTTCCCAATTAGGTGGTGTGAAAGGATAATCATAAGAAGCTGACACTTTTTCAGTAGAATTGTGGTTGAAATTCAGCCAGAAACTGCAGTTTCATAATCTCTTTATTTTACAGTTTCATAATCAGAGACTGACATTTATGTAATATTTTACATATGGTTGTAAAACGTTATATTGTTTATGTAAATCAGTTACTGAGATTTATATAATATTTTATGTATGGTTTTAAAAGATTATATTGTTCATGTATTCTACAAATAAATATTATTTAAATAAATTAGTATAGTTTAATAAAAATGTTATTGGAAATTGTTCTGTATTTCTATATATAAATATTATTTAAATAAAATAGTATGATTTATTAAAAATGTTATTGGAAATTTGTTGTGGTTTTTTTTAAATAAAAAAGTGAAACTCTGTAAAATTTAAAATTTTTAAATAATAAGAAATCACATACCATATAAAATTATACTATTAAAATTTAATTAAAAAATCAAAAGAACAATTAATTAAACTATTTCTTAAATTTATAAAATTAATTTAATAACAAACTAATATTATAAGATGAGCATTTTATTTTTCTTCAAACAATGCGCTCCTTCTCAGTGCCATTTCAAGTTAGAAAACTAATTATACTTTCATATTGATTATTTCTCTGTGAAAACAAATTGACAGATTTATATATTCCGAGATAAAAATAAGTATTGAGAAATAAATATATTCTTTTAATTTGATTAAGAATGAAAATATATTAAAAAATTAATATAAAATTAGAATAGTATACCTGAAAAAAACTTATATTTTACATAAAAGTACAAATTTAATATTTCCCTAAACAAATGATGATAATGAAATTATTAAAATTAATATTTTAAAATGTTAACAAAAATTAAACAGACATCTATAATATGATGGTAATTTTAAATATAAATGTTTACCCTTTAATTTCAAGTTATTTTTTAAAATTTCCCCGCAGTTTCTGATGATTAACCCATTTAAAGTTCAGGGAGATGATTTGTATATTCAACCACATAGACTACTTGTTACTAGATAGATATAATAACGCAATGGTCAAGATAAATAGATATTGCTACCACTCAATTCAGTTATGGTGTGACTGTGCCCTGAAATTAGAAATAACTTGAATGTGCCTCCAGTGTCGAGTACCTTGAGGGTCTTCTGGTGAAACTTGAAAGGGAGGCCGCTTTGGCTGCAATTTGAATCTTTGACGAACCCACCAGAATCTGAGGCGCTTGCTGCTTAAAAATCAATATCAGAACGATATAAAATGGACTCAATAACAATGCAGATATCGAAAATTTACTTAAAATAAAACTATGCTTATTTATCAGGTTAAACTAATAAGTATTAAGGGAAATTAATCTAAACTGGTATTCCGTAAAATCTCTCCTCTAGTCACTCGGCAATAAAGAAACTGAGAGAAAAGCTGAGTTTCCAGAAGCAGAACTAAGGTTAAAATAGACAAACCATAAGGTTAAAATGGACATACCAGATCTTGGGGCAACAGTCTGTCCACAGTGTCGTGACTGATAGGGTCCATGTCTTTAGCATCCTTGCCAAATCACTTAAATTAGTCATCTCACCAAGATTTCAAGCGATAAGACGAGGCGGCGGACCTCTAATGCTCGAGGCTTCTACGATTATGTGTATATAAAATGCAGAACTGCCTCCAAATGATCATCGCGAAACCTAACATTGGGAGCATAAATAATATCAGGGACATCTCATATATTCTTCCTTCAATTGAGATATCTGAAATGTGTATCTGTCTGGGAAGAGGGGCTGCAATTTATAGGTAGAGAAATGCGATGGTTCGCCAACCAATGGGCCACCCACTCATGGCAGCGTAGAATATCAAGAATATTTCAGATATGGTACAACTTAACTTTTTCGTAGACAGATTTCCTTTTTCGTAGATCCCGACAACTTTGATCTATTAACCTTCTCCATTCATAGAAATTTCAGAATCATAAGAAATATTACAGTAATTTTCAGTTACGTTGGTTTACCATTTACTTTGAACGGTACAAGGCTTCAAATAATAATATTAAACCTCATAGCACATGTTATTTGTGGGAGAGGATTTCAATTATTCCTTCCAAGCAACCAACCAGAACTTTTTAAGTTTTTCTATATTATCTTTAGTTTAAAGTAGATAAAATTATTTAATAAAAGATTATATAATATTGGAAATATTATTTATTTAAAAATGTTATTTTGTATGTGAAAATTAAATATGAAAATTTAATAAATAATTTTGAAAATCTAATAATTAACTTATATTTTCTTATTATAAAATATAGTTGATTTTTTATATTTTTTTATTTTATTTAAATATTTATAGTTTTATTTCAATTAATCTCAACAATAATTTAGATTTATTTTTTTATATATAAATAATTTATTGTTAAAAAAATTTAATAACTGTAAATAAAATATAGTAATATAAAAAATATATATATTGTAACTTAGAATTTTAAACTTTTAAATAATTTATCTATTTTTCTAATATCATCTTTCTTTTTATTATATATATATATATTATATATATATAACATTAAATTTTAAATATATATATATTAACATTAATTTTAAAATTTAATAAATTTACTAACCATACGATTAACGCATATTATATATAGTCACATTAATTTTGGTGAAAATTAATTATTAGTTCACACCGTCCAATGAAATGAAAAGATCAAAAGTGACGGTCGTTTTAGACTGAAGTCTCGCTGAATGGGCAAGAATATTGTTCTGTACTCATTTCTCTGGGTAAGTGCACTTACGGATTCACAAGAGGTTGAGACTTTCATTCGAGCTTTTGTTTTTAAAATAGTGATATTAATGGTTTTTTTAATAGAATGTTTATTTAGCATTTCTCATATATTAATAATAAAGATGTCTATATAAGTTGAGAGTTTCATTTGAGCTTTTGTTTTTAAAACAGTGATATTAATGATTTTTTGTTTATAGAATGTTTACTTACTATTTTTCAAATATTAATAATAAAAATGTCTTTATAGATAACTATTCACAATAATATATAATGAATGTTATTTATTTTAATTATGTTTTAAGTGTACTGTTTTTTTATTTTATTTTTAAAATATTTTTTTTATTTTAAAAATATAGACAATAATTGTCAATCATATTTTAAAGTTGTTAATATTTATATTTTTATTTTTTTATTTTTTTTATTTTTTAACTGACAATAATGAGTATAGTATCTATTGTCATCTTGCACTTTTACATCACACTTTAAAGCCTTATATATTACATGGTTTTAAAATTTTTTGAACATATCTATTAATTTTCAACTTTACGATAATGAGTATAGATACCAACTACCATCTTATCACCTTTAAATCAAACTTTTATAGCCTCATATATTACATGTTTTTAAATTTTTTTGAACATATCTATCGATTTTCAACTTTACAATAATGTGAATAGATACTTAGTGCCATCTTTATCACCTTTATTAATTGATAGTAATTTCCATTAATTATAGTAGTTAGCTATTATTGGGATTCACTATCACCATTCTCCAAGTCACCTTTCAAAATATATATATATATATATATAATTTGACTACCATGCTCATCTTTTAAATGATAGTGACATTTTCAAAGGTTTAAGTGTTAGGTCACTTTTTGTGTATGTAATGTCTTAAAATACACACTCAAGTTATATTTAATCTTCAAATAAAGTAAAGAAAAAGATACTAACCTTTTATGCATATAAGCTAGCTAATAAACCATTGAATACATGAATTTAAATGGTTATGTATATATAGTTATTGATAAACCACTTAGTATATAAATTTAAACAATTAAACAAGATATGAGAGAGGGAGATACCAATGATTTATGAAGCCAATGGAAATGTACAAAGCTAAATAATATCACCTACATAATAGCCTATAGATATGATGTTTAGTCCTTCTCCATGGAAGGGTCATTTGTATCCTCCAATGAGATTTCTCTATTGAAGCAATAGTGAAGCAATACTTTCTTTTTTGTAATCAATTCTTTTAAGAGCAACTTGGCTAGCATGGGACCAAGGAAAAATTAATTAATGTGAATGAAAACAAGTGACTTACAACTCATTCACACAATCTTGACAATGTTACTTTAGCACAATAAATTATTGTAGAATGGATCAAAGAGCTTTGCATAATAAGTCAAAGACCAGATTGTAGTTGGATTGTAAACAATCATTGGTTTAGGAAATGAAAATACAACTAGGTAGAAGTACTCAAGCAATAGCAATATTCCATAGGAGAATAAAATAATTATAACTATTACTAGGGGTCATTGGAGAAAATTAATTATTACGGCAAGAGGGACACTAGGGTGTCAAGTTGACAAGGTCAAAAACATTTCATATGCAAATCTAAGGAATTGGATTATATGTGTGGGTTATATATGATTAAAAATAGAAGTCCTACTTGGAATAGAAAAGGCATTTATGTGATCTGGAGGGCCATACTCAATTCAATCTCCATTATCAAGGAAGGCTTACTATGGAAAATAGGTAATGGAGCTTCAGTCCACATTGGAATTAACCCATGGCCGGGTGGTGGAAATTCCCATTTGCTACTAGTTGGATTGATAAATCTCCTAAACAACAGGGGAATAAAGTTTATTGGATAGATTGGTGATCAACAGAACACTACATTTCATTCACAAGCTTGGTTGACTGAAGAAGACTAGAACATACCAAATGAATGGAGTAGAACTTGGCATAGTTATATACAAACACTCACAGAAACACATGTTAGATTAAAAAACGAAGAGGATGAACTTATTTGGGCACATTCAAAATTAGGACAATACTCTTCTAAACAGGGCTATGACATCATCATTGCAGACAAAAAACTGGAGGTTTTAAGAAGCTGGTGGGCATCCTTATGGAAATTAAAAGCTCCACTACGTACCATACTGTTGATGTGGAACATTTTAGAAAATAAGATCCCCACTAGATCCTATCTTAAATGGAGGGCTTTTTTGGGTCCTACTTGGTGTGTCCTTTGTCTCCAAGAAGAAGAATCGACCTATCATCTATTTCTTACATGTCTATCCACCAAGAGCATTTTGTCACAAGTCCTACAAACTCTAAATATGAATATGAATTAGCAAGGTGTTGATATTACAACAACGTGGGACACCTGGTGGGGTACTTCAGCTAAGGGGAAAACAAGAAACCTTCCTCTTCTTGTTTCATGGTACATTTGGCTCAAGAGAAACGCAAAAATTTTTGAAGACAAACCTATGAACTTGAACCTACTCCCTCCACAAATCTGCGCTGCTTTTGAGGAACTTCCTAGTGATGAGAGACAAAAGATGCCTAGGATCATTTGGCAGGAACAGATAAACACATCATTACCCTGGGCCTATTTTGATTATTGCCACCCAATAGGGGGGGGGCGCATATTGTTTCTACCTATCCTGAATCACACTGGGACTAGGCACTAATAATCATGCTAAATTGATATCACCTCGTCATCTCTTATATTTTGCCATCTTGAAACAATGCTCGAACATTCAAATATTTGGGGACTCAAAGATTGTGACTAATTGGTTTAACAATACAGCTATTTGTTCTGCTTACTCTCCGAGAATTATTATGGGATAAATTGTTTCTTTCAAAACATTCTTTGATCGGATCTCTATTTCTCACATCTACAGTGAAAGAAATGAAACAATTGATAGGCTATTGAAAGAAGCGACACATTGCCCTCTAGGAGAGTGGATGATTTCTGAACATACACCTACTAGAATCTAGCACTATTTTCACAGGCCATATATATATGGGAGATTACTGAGGGACAACAGTCCCTAAATTATGAGCAGCCTGATTTTGAACATTATTGCAATTTTGATATTGTATTTAGATATTGTAAATATGGACAGAACTACACACCTGTGTGGGTGATTTTTGAACTTTTTTTGTGGCTTTTGAACAAGCTCAGCATACCCTATGGGTCATCATTGTAAATACTATTTTTGATAGTGGATAGACATCCATGCTTACAGCATATGCCTTTGGGCATCTACAACATGTAATTTCTCCATATGGAATTATGAATTTTCTTTCTCGGAAAAAAAAAAAAAATATATATATATTATATATATATATATATATATATATATATATATATATATATATATATATATATATATAATATATATATATATGATTAATCAATTCAATATGAATTGATAACCATGGGTGAATCATTAGAATGATCTACTAGATATATTCATAGTCACATTCATATTTAACTAAACACAATTTGGTGAGGATGTGAGTATTTTCAAGATCCATGATCATCTATTTTAGGTTGTCACGCACAATTGTGTTTATGTCTATATTTAAAATTAAAAACAATAACTTGGTAGTACATAATTAAATGAAATTATATGTGTATCTATGCATTGTTAAATATCTACATATGTACATATATTTCCATTAATTCTTTGTGGTTTCATGCTTATTGTAAACCTATAGAAATGGAAATACCCTCATATAGATTTTCCACTAAAGTAGTCTAATCAAGTAACAATCTCTTTTTTTTGTAAAAATTTCATGACTTAAGAAGTCAAATATCCCTCAACTCTCAAAATCTAATAAATTTTCCAAGGCTTTCGGTGAATAAATTTGACAAAAATCTTAAGAAAAATAGTTCCGTCATGAACTAATCTTGGATCATGCCTAAAGTTTTTTCCAGATTCATATCAAATTTGTCACCTGAAAGATATTTTATTCTTCCACATAGTTATGTTAATAATATATTCATTATCGAATGTGATATATAGATATTTCCTTAACTAAAATGAGGACACACTTTTATGAAATACCAACATTGAACTACCATTATGATTCAAGCAATAACATTAGCTAGCCTAAACACTTTCTCTTATTAGAAGCAGATTCATGACCACTACTATTCAAAATATACTTAGTCTAAAGTTATCCATAAGTTGAGTAGAACTATTGTTAAAATTATGTTTTGTATCTTTAATATTAATTACCATGGGAAATGACAGTCACCTTCACCTAAAGAATTTATTTCCTTATAAATTATTGCCAATGAGGCGATTGGATCAAGAGTAGTTATCACACTACATATATCCAAAACTAAGTTTCTTTAATTTAACCATCTTGCTAAAAAAAATCCTCTAAGAAATTTCTTAAAGTCATGCATCTCTTGTTAATAACATTATTAGTTCCAGTTTCACACAGTTATAATAATTTCCATACAGTAATTAAGTATGATTGTAATCTACACCATAAATATCCTCATTAGGAATAGTGAGTTTAGGAGTTAAAAATTATTCTCATCCAAACTACACGTATCTTGATTAAGGGAAGCCAACCTAGGAATTGGCTATGTGCATCACCATACAATGATATTTCTCCTCACTAATAATGATTATCCTATTCATTTAATATAATCCTCATTTAAATGGTAGACACCCTCATTAAGGGTAGATAACCTCATCCAATAGTAGAGGATGTCATTAGTGATAACTAGCATAGAAATTAACTACCACCCTATCAAAGGATTGCCACCATCCTTAATAATATGTATCATATAGATTGGTACAACCCTCATCCAAACTATAATTTTCCTTATTAATACTACTTAGCACATGGAGTAACTACCGCTCTCATCCAATTGTAATTTTTCTCATTAATCAAGGTTGAAATAATTATGACTCTCATTGAAAGTTAATAGCATAGATATTCAATACCATTCTTATTCAATAATAATAACCCTCATTTATAATACTCAACAAAGGAGTTGAATACCACCATCATTCAAATGATGACATGAGCCTAGTTATACATAGTCGTTTACCTATTAATTGACTAAGTTTTGCAGCCAAATGGTATTTCCATTGTTAATACTTTTCCCTAAATGATAATTTTCATCCACATGTGTACCTAGCATGGGAATAAATTTTTACTTTTAGCTTGGGAATAAAATATAACCCTTATGTGTTGGATGGCCTCTGCAAATCAATATAGCTAGCCTTGAACTTTATTTTCAGCTTCATCCATTAGATCGTCTGCCTTATTTAATTTGGTATTGATAACCTCTTTACTAACCAACTTTACAATGGACAGTCACCCTTGTAAAGTGTAACTATCTTGGAAATTGATTATTAAGTAGTTACTAAAATTAAGTGTAAGTATCCCAAGAAGTGACTACTATCATGTAATGATGATTAGGTGTTTTTATCTTGGGAAATGATTTCTAAAGTCATCTAAGCCCTTAATTAAACTGATCTCCTTTATTCATTTTAACTATAATTATTCCCATCATTAAAGAGTGCTACATGGCCACTTCATTGTGTCATGTAAGTATAGAAAAAATAACAATGCCATTAATTATTTGTAAATATTTAAAACTGAATATTGGATGCTTCTATCGATGAATTTAAAGGCATAAAAAGGAGTAAAATGTGAACACAAATTCTAGAATTTTGGCATAGAAGGATATGGTATAGTAAAAAATGTTTATGAATGCAGACAAATTATTTGAATTCACATATCTAAACCCGAAATAAAACTGCAAGGAAAATACCAATGAAGGAAGTGAAATAAATGGAGGTTACCCCACTTGGTATATATATGAAAAAAATAAATAGAGTATATTAGTTGAATAGATATATAATGCCTATAATTACAAGTATAATGAAGGAAGGCTATGGATATTGAAAACAGAAGAGTACTTACACCAGGTAATAGATGTACATTGTACATGGATAAAAAATAGAGCTATGTTGTTTTCTTTGTGAATATTATTGCTTGAACTCTTTAAACTATTTATTAATCATGATTCTTGAAGCCTAACTATAAAAAAATGAAATGTAGCATTAGTTGTATAAAAGCATATAGTAAGGACAAGTTTCATTAGTAACAGGAAAAATGGTACTTAGTGCCTAACAAAACTCCCTAGACATGAAGAGAAGGATGCAAATAAATCAACCTCATGGCACGAATCATGAAATGGCCAACATTGCCACCTTTGATCGTGTTGGTGAATAGTGCCCACATAGATCTTTATATAAATATACATATGGTGTTATGGAAAGGTTGCAATAAGGCATTGAATTTATTTTCCTATCAAATATTTAAAATAACTTATTTATTTCTAGATTTAACATTACATTTCATATATTTCAAAGATAAATTAATAACAATGAAAGTGAAAATAAATTGCTATAAATAGAGACTAATAACTACCTTTGAAAATGACAACTATATTTATTCATCAATAGTAACTAATTTTAAAAAAAAAACATTATCCTAATCCTTTTAATAGTAAATATATATATGAAAAGTACACTCTCATATATTAATAGTAACTAGTTTTGGAATTGACTATTACTTAGTAATAATAACTCTAGTATAAGAAAGATTAAAATTATTCATTAATATTAACAAACTATTATCTCTATCCGTTATCCGTTAACAATAACAATGTTGAAAATTAAATATAACCTTTTTTCAAACCATATTAATTACTTTTATATTAATTATAACCATTAATTTTTATATATAATAAAAACAATTAATTATAAATAATAAATATTTTTAAAATTTATTACCACATTTCCTTCCCTAATAAAAGTAATTAATTATAAGTAATAAATAATTTTAAAACTTATTACAACATTTCTTTTAAGATTGAAACATTGCTTTTAATATAATTACTAATTAATATTTAGTCGAGAGCGTAACTTAGCTTAGTTGGTCAAAATAAGTTAGTTGGTCAAAATAAGTGCATCGCCATCGGGAGGTCAGTGCAATCCCCCGGAAGCCATTGGAGTGAGGGCTTGCTAATGGGCCGCAGGGCTAGATTCCCTTGAAAATTGATCAACCAATTAAAATAAATGAATAATATATACCTTACTTTCATAAATTATTTATTAATAACCTTTTTTAATTGAATTACCATCCTTATTCCTCAATGGCGAAAATTTAATTAATCGCAAGGAAAGTGAATCAAGCGAATTAATCATGCAACGTCAATAACTTTGAAATTGGCTCCCACCTCATTATACTACTAATAAAAATGGAATCCACTAGCATCGTCGTAGCTTGAGTAGAGCCTACAGTTGATAAAGCCGAGCCTATAAAAAAAAAGAATCAATCGCGTTCATGTCTATGACTTGGGCATATAAGCTTGCGCAGTTGTCAACCATGAATGTCACATATACGACGTGATCAAGGTAATCTTATGAACTAGATATTTTTAAAGTAAGAGATTAAATGGCCGGATCAAAGGTTTTACTAATGCACAAAGTGCTCCACGAATTTAACAAAAACTATCCCGTAATAATTGTGTTGTTGTGAAAAGTGTATAAATGATATTTATTTTTATTTGTTTAAGGGTACGGTTTTTTAAACCTAAGAAAATAAGTTAGTAGCTCAAGACTCAGAAGTATTTAATGGAAGTGAAAGTTTAAAGTTTTTATGAGTGATATTATTTTTGTTGAATAGTGGTAGTGAGTTTGTGCACTAATAATAATTAGTGATAATGAGTCAGTGTGTTTTTAAAAATAATGATTAGTGATGGGTTGTCTTTACTGCTAATCAACAATTGAGTTAATATAGGTTTTTTCACTAGATAAAAAGAAAAATGTAACAATTGAGTTAATATAGGTTCTCTTACTAGATAAAAAGAAAAATGTAATAGTAATGAGCTAATCCACATTCACAAATAATAGCTAGTAATGATTGTCCCCACTACAAATTGACAGGTGAGTTAAGATAGGTTTTCCCACAAACTAAAGAGAAGTCAATAAATGACCCTCATCTTATAACATTATTTCAAATAAAATATTCTAAGTCAAAGAAAAGGCAAGCTGTAATTTTATCTTAGATATGTTGATGAGAAGTATTTTAATATGAACATTCTTCTTAGCATAGGCTTTATAGTATGTGATGATTTTTAATCTATCACAAATGAAATTTGAAGATTAATGTAGGATAAAGTGTATAAGGTATATTATGAAAATCGTTTTTATGAACCAAATATTGATTTGGTTGACTTTACTACTACTCAAAAACACATCCATGAAGTTGGTCACATAAAGGATCAACATTTGAGAGACCTAAGTAGATATAGTATTCGTCCCACAATGAATCTATTAATATTGTAATAGGATATCCCACTATGATGTGGACCCAATTGCTGACAAAGTTTCGTGTTTTGTAATTAGGAGCATTAAACAACCATAGAATAAACCCTTGAACCAATGTGGGATCGAGTATCGAAAGAGGGAAGAGGAAGTTTCATAATCATTTATTTGATTCCAATGGCTATAATTTTAATAATATATGTGACCTTAATTCTACATTAAAACATGTGCACTCCTGAACATTTCCATATAAAGGATGAATAAAAGGATACCGTTTGGATAACCACATATCATTTTCTATGACCGATCTAGAAACATCATAGTTACATGCAAAAATAAATGAATTTATAAGTGTATCTAGTTCATTTTACAAATTAAAATGAATGTTACATTCATTTGTGCTTATCATGAAACAATGTCATCCTAGGGGACATGGACCTACAACAAAGAAGGCATGTTCAAATAAGGTCTTGAACATGTAGAGAGGTCATTGAGATAAGCTCAGATTAGAGACTTTGAGCAAATGTTCAATAAGAGTAATAGGTGTCATTGGTTTTCAATTTTGACTAGGACATTGATATCATATACTACAAATCTCCATGGTGTGATTAAAGAAGTTGTTTTTTATCATGGAGGACACCATTTGGTTAGTGATCAATGATGTAAATCATTTTAGATGCACGAGGGCTTCACTTAGGGAGTAATACCATACTAAGTGTATTCATATTAGGGGATACATGTAGAGGAAAAAATGACATAATATATTGAGAATATAATAGGGGGTAAAAGGTTTTGGTATTGATGGGCATAGAAAAACAGTGCTTAAATTTAATGAAAAAATATAAAGGGGTATAAAAAATGTTAATGAAAAAATGGATACTGCAATATTTAATGAAACTAGGGGTTTTCAAATTGGGAAGGTGTATTGGTTTGTTATTTGTAAGGGGTTAAATAATGTGATTTAGAGGTATTTTCCAATATGTAGTCAATTTAGGGGTATTGTTTAGTATGCCACTAATGCATGTGATATGTCATAGGGTCATTGAGTGAATTCCCCATGGTTAGATGTCAGCAAGCTCACCAATAATAATAACATATACCAAAGTGCTACTATAACCATTGTAACAATAATATATGTGTTGAATTAGAACACATAGAGGACTCAATGTGTCATTAGAGATCAATATTTAAAATTGAATGTGACATGCATCATATAACAACAATCATGAAAACAACAAGCAATGTATTTGGTCTCTAAATCAAATTCATAAAGTTAATGAGTTAGTGTTGGTAGAGATAGATCTGTTGGACAAACTTCAGTGATAAGTCTTTTAAGCCAAAAAAGGCATCAAAGATATTGATAGATGTAATGGAATTCAACTCAACACACTGGCGTGAGCCAACAAAATCAGTGGGAGGCTTAGGAAATCCCCTAAATGGAATTTAAATAAACATTGAAGTACATAATGGATATATGACTTGCCAAGATATCTCAACAATTATAACATGTAGGCCATGATGAGAAAAATTATAAGGGTGACTAGGGTCCATTGAGAAAAATTCATGCTAATTACAAGATGTATATTAAGGTGGGAGGCTGACAAGGTTAAAAACATTATATGTGTAAGCATAGGGAATTGGATGATATTACTGAGAAAAATGTTGTCATTGATGTCAACTCTACTAATTAATGTCATCTAAACAAATGAATACAAGTTCATTGGGTGTTTTTTTATGACGAGATGTATCCTATATTTGAAGGAATTTTATGTATCAGTAAATTTTTTAAATTCTCTTGCAAATTTTGTAGTTGGATAGTCCTCTTAGATATGTTTCGAATAATATATGAAACTTGGTTAGAATCCCAATGATCGGGGAGAAAAAAACACTTTAAGCGAAGGAATATTGAACAGTAAGAGAAGGAGTCAAAGAATTTAGGGCATCCATGAAATCTAAGGTGAAAATAGGTTAGCGCACAACAAAAAGAATTAAATGTCGAATCCATATGGACTTATCTTATAACTTAAAAGTGTTTGGAAGCTTTTGTATCTGAATAATCTTTGGTTTTCATTATTATTTTGGATCCAAATTCAAGTTGAAGAGAGAGAGTTGTGTGAAGGTTCCATAAGAGTGAAGTTCCATATGAAGGTAGAGATCCATATTTCCATTGATCATATTTTGGGTCACAGGTCCTAATGTTAATGGTTCCATAGTGAAGGGTGTATCCAAGCATCTGGGCCTATTTAAGGCATGACAAAGAGTTATAAAGGAACTATATTGGATACCAAATTTTTTTATGCAACCATCTCACAAAACAATAGATCAACGACTTAAAAAGTATCCACTTTGAGGGGGAAACCTTCTTTAAATTACATGAATGAAAACTTCTTAGATGATACAAATGACAAGACCTCCTCTTTATGGCAACAATATAACATCAATATAAATCACATAAGATACATGTATTAACCTCTCCAAATCATCAACCATGAAATCAAGATATCATCAACAGTAATCACCAACACATAAAAATGTATAGTGGCTCAACAACAACATATATCATCAACATCGTGAACCAACAACATATTGCAAAACCATGAGCTAGAAATATAACACACCAACCAACCCAATATATCAGCTCTCTATGGGAAAAAATAGGAACAACAACAATAATCATATGTGGCATGAACATCTACAATATAAACTGAAATGGAAACAACAACAAGCATATAATGATGCAGTGACAACAACAATATCATATTAGCAGAACAACAATATCATATAAGCATCATGCACCATCATTGTACTAATCTCGATGACACCAACACATGTATGACATAATCAAACCAAAATGTATGGTACAATCCAACCACATATGTTGCATATTATCCATGCACAACAAAAAATCAAGCTCATGCAGCAAACTTATTCTAACTAAGCACATAGCATGGAACATATGGTAAACTCCTCCAAGGAGCCATGATGCCATAAATACCACTAAAATACTGGAAGCATATGAAGTTATCCCCATGAACATGTGCCATGTCCACTCATCACAGCAAAAAATATTGTGATTGCAATAACGTTAGCAAAAAGAACATCAGTAGTAAAAATGCATCATCAAGAAATCAACATCAAAGATATAACCATCATTAACATCACATTGCAAGTGCATGCAAAACAAGGTGTGCCATGTACTCCCTTGTGGGCCAATGAAGGCCTCACATTCATTTTGCAGTATAAAATATCTATCATGCAAGAGCATACTACAATATGTGTCCATCTCTTGTACTTTGAATCGAAATATGAAGAGTTCCTCTTTGGTCTCCTTTATTTTCTTACTCTTCCCTTCAATACATAAACATTGCCATGTGTCTTAACCACGCTAACTATCACTTTCTTTGATCCTTCTTTCTAGATGAAAGAACCTTTGGAGTTGAATACCACTTCCTTACCTCCATCCACCATTTGGATATCACTTAGAATATTGTGCTTAAGACCCTCAATGATCCATATCTCTTCTACATTGGTCCTCTTTTAACCAAGGTTGGCCATGCCACTTGCCAAAACTCTCGTTGGTTCACTCCCTTTGAAAAAAAACATGACCACTTATAATTATTATCAAAAAGTGAAATTTCCTCCTATCTCCTCACATATGATGTGAGCATCCATGATAAATATACCATTTGACCCACATGGGAATTGTGGGCAAGAAATCCCAAGTTGTGGGATTTGCACCCAAAGTTGTGGGTGTGCACCCATATGGAATTTTGGATACTTGACACATGGAGATGGAAGAGAACCCTTAGAGGAACAAGGTGTTGCTTCAAGCACCAAGAGAAGAGTTATAGAATTTGAGATATTATTATGTTGTATGTTTAAGTGGGCTAATTTTCCTAATATTCAAGTCGTCCCCATTTAAGGATTCCCTTTGAAGGATTGGACATTGGATCAAGAAGGCATATAAATAGAAAATTATTGGAGGATCAATTCACCATCCAATGAGAAAAATTAAAGGTAGATATACCTTTAAGGTAGTTGAGACCTAAGGAGACTTGCAAAGGTAAGAAAAGGAGTATGGTTTGGGTTAAATCTCTTGTAGTTGCAGGTCGAATATGAGAGTAGAAACCATCGAGGAAGAAAGCCATGGTATAGAAGTTATGTGCCTAGTTTGAGGGTGATTATTACTAAGGAAGATGTTTGAAGCACTAGATGATTCCCTAGTTACATATTCTACTCTTGTAGGTGACTTTTGGAGGGGGTGATAGGCTAAATAGGAGGGCTAAAAGTGACATAAGAGACAACGAGAAAGTGAGCTCTGTTTGGGAAGACAGGTCATAGGATTGGGAATCATACAAGACCAAGTTTAAGGGGCTATGACTGTAGTTACCTTTATCCCTAATCAGAGGATAGAAGTTTCAAAATAGGGAATAAAGAATGAGGACAAGAGGAGAAATACAAGTTGTAGAAACAAGGTGTGGTTATTCTCTTGTATTGGTTCATTTGCTAATGGATGAGTTCTCTAGATTTAAGACAACTTTGGCAGGAATATTGTGGCTTGTAGGAGGGCAGTAAGTAGGTGTTTAGAAGTTCCCTAAGTGTATACCATGAAGGAATACATGACTCATAAGAAATATTATTGTAATTTTCAGTTACTGTGGTTACTATATATGGTAGAGGATTTCATTTATTCCTTCCAAAGCCTTGTTATAAACCTAACGCAAAATTAACCAACGACAACCTTTTTAAGTTTGTTTTTTAAATATATAAAATCATTTAAATAAAAAAAAATTTAAATATATAATTATTATTTATTTTAAAAGATATATATTTATGTTTACGTGAAGATTAAATATAAAAATTAATAAATTTAATTTGAAAATCTAATGAATTAACTTATTATAAAATATACATCATTTTATTATATTTTTATTATTATGTTTAAATGCTATTATTTAATTTTTCTTTTTCTAATTAATCTCAAAAACAATTTAAACTTACCTTTTATATAAATAATTTACTCTTCAAAAAATTATATACATAATATGAATTATAGTATTAATAAATATAAAAATATATATTTTATGTAACATAGGCTTTTTAAACTTCTAAATAATTTATCTATTTTTCTAATATCATCTACTTTAAAAATATATAACATTAAAATTAACATCTAATAAATTTATTAACGATACGATTAAACATATTATATGTAATCACATTAATTTTAGTGAAAATGAATTATTATTATCGTCATATTAATTTTTATTTTAAATTATTAACATTACTCGCGTAATGTTACCAACTCTCCCACCATGCCAAGATTCTGCTAAACACCCACTGGCTGCAAAAGTACTCAGCATCATTGTCCGCGAGAAATGAGTTTCGGTAGCATTAATTCACACCATCCAATGAAAAGATCAAAAGTCACGGTCGTATTAGACTGAAAACTTGATGAAAGGCAAGAATATTGTTGTCTCCACTCATTTATCTCGGTAAGTGCACTTGCTTTCGGATTCACAAGACTCTTAAGTCATACCCATATAGCTTCAAAGTATGGTAAGGTGTCATATAAGTACTATTCTTCATATTGGAGGTTGAGAATTTCATTTCGAAATTCTGTTTTTAAAACAGTTATATTAATGGTTTTCTTATAGAATTTTTATTTACCATTTTTCAAATATTAATAATAAAAATGTTTATATATACCTATTCACAATTATATATATGGATTGTATTTATTTATAATTATGTGCATATGTATATTGGTTTTTTCTATTTTAAAAACATAGATAATAATATGTGAATAATAAGTGAACGTTGTCACATCACACTTTTAAAGCTTTATATATTACATGCTTTAAACTTTTTTTTTAACATATCTATTGATTTTCAACTTTAAAATAATGAGTATAGATACCTACTGCCATCTTATCACCTTTATATCACACTTTTAAA